>OMNW01021832.1:6326-23850 GCA_900303245.1 Selene dorsalis
TGAAAAAAAAAAAAAAAAGATCCAGTCCAACGGCCCCAATGGTGGGAATATTTTAATTTAGAAAGCGAGTTTACACAAGAGGAGCCACGCTTTACCACTGACCCGTCCGAGCAGCAGAAGAAGACTGTGGGTTTACTCCAGGACGCCTGTGTGTTTGTTTGTGTTGTCGCCTTGTACAACCTCTGTGTACAGCTACATGTATGAAGAATTTATGCATTTGGACAGATTCCCTGAGGACGATCTCACTAAGTTTAGTTATATATTACAGTGCCCGTTAGGAGCAGATGTCACAAAGAGCCTCAGAAATCAAATAAAAAAACTGAAGCAATGGAAATATCGATGTACAGAAACGTGCTAAAAGCATCTAATGTATAAAATAAGATACTGAAAAGACACTGCTCATCTTTATGGGTTGTGTTTAATGCTGGTTAATGTACAGAGTGCTGCTAAAAACAACTGTATTTTCAGTTGCATCATCCAGAATCCAGCAACAATAGTAGTAGTGCAGACGAACACAGGTTCGGTTCAGTCTGAGGGCCGGACTCATCATCAGTCCTCCACCGTGTGAATTTAGAAAAACGCAAATACATGCAAAGTTACAAAAACCAAAAACTGTCAAACTTCGTCACTTCATGAAACATTTTAAAGACAGTTTGACTCGCCCTCGTTAGGTTAATGAGGCTCAAACTGGTAACGACGTGTCTCATGGAAACAGTTTAGCATCCGCATCATGTATGAAGCAGGAAAAATGTAAAATTCATGATGAGCTGACAGGACAGGAAGAGAAACATCGCTCGAAGGAAGTGTAATCAATGCGTCTGATAAGTAACTGACACTGTTGACACTGATGCGTTCAAGATCATTAATTATTCGCCCGTGTGTTTATGGTAATTTTGGCGCCTAACCAATAATCAGTATTTCAGATCCATGTGACCAGCTCCTTAATCACTGCACCCTTCAATCTGTGATCCACTTCACCACAACCGCTCTGCTTTGGTCAACAGCTCAGTGATCTTTACTTGGAGGTCACAAGGTCCCAGTGACGTCACATGCTATAATTTAGATGCAGCAGGCTTGTGAACGCAACATCTCAGGAGCGGCACAAATGCGTTTTATAGGTGTATTTTGGATCATTTGTAGCCGTATTCTGATTGGTTGATTGATTTGAAGCTCTCTTTTCTCTTCTGATTGGTCCATTGGTTCGTAACCATGCTCCAATTAGGTTTTGCAGTTCAAAGGTCAAAGGTCAAAGAGGCCTTACACAGCGTTGATCTTGGGAAGACAACGTGTGAGGGGAGTCCGTTCACATTCAACACGATTAGACCGACGTTGGTGGATGATCTGAGTAGTCAAAGGTCAAAGGTCAAGGTCTCTGAAACAAAACGTGTTTTAAGCTACAAACAAGATTGATTCTAGTTTTGTTTTGTTTTGTTTTGTCTTTGTTTGTTCTCCGACACTGACTGTGGTTCTCCTGGATCTGCCGTGACCTCTGTGACCCTCTCTGTGTGCTGCGTGCGCGCTGAGTCGGGTCTAAAGTATTTTTTAAAGTACGTGATACGGGCAAAGCCACAGACGTTGTTGTATGTGCTGCATAATTGAACTGTGATGTTGTGTCGAGTGTATGCTCAGGACCACAAATACACATCCTGCTGTATGTATGTGTGTGTGTGTGTGTGCGTATAGAGGACGTACACTACATATAATGAAGGACTAGGAGACTGCAACTACAACCAAAGCCACATTTCACTTTTCTTTCCCTTCGTCCTCCACTTCCTCCTCCATCTGCTTCTTGCTCTTGTCTCCACTCTCCACTGTGTGTGTGTGTGTGTGTGTGTAGTATATAAATAATGCAATGTGTGTTGTATGAAAAGATAAGGAGGCAACATGGGGTTGCTTAGGGGTTGAAGGAGGTGATGTCACTACATTCACCCTCTACCCTCCCACTGAGAGAGAGAGAGAGAGAGAGAGAGAGAGAGAGAGAGAGAGGGAGAGAGGAGGGGAAACAGATAAAGATAAAGGTGAGAGGACGAAGAACGAATATGAAAGGAGGCACAGAGACACAGAGGCTCGGCACCGGTGTCAGAGCGACAGAGATAAAGAGAGAGAGAGAGAGAGAGAGAGAGAGAGAGAGAGAGAGAGAGAGAGAGAGAGAGGGAAAGAGGTCAGGCCTAGAGCTTGTGAGTGACACTGATTTTTATACATCCTGTGGGAACAGGACTCATTAACATACATATTTACCATCCTGACTCACACTCTCACATTGTACTACATATATATAATATACTGGTGGAGATGTGCAACATGATGATTAACTGTAACATTAGAAAAAACATTATCAACTCATAAAACACTTAAGTGTTGCTTATATTTCTTGTCCCTGAAGATTTCTTTCTGGCCACATCACCATGATCCAGGATGTCAGCACTTCTTATTAATATGATGTAAATGTATTTTGTAGCTTGTATTTAACAGGCAGTGTAGACAAACAGGAAGTGCACACAGATAGTATAGTGTCCAGACAGACAAACAAGCTCAAAGCTCAAAGCTACAGAGTATTTACACTTTTGATGTGAGACCTTTTAAAGCAGAAATGAAGCTCTGTGACTTCATGTCGCTGTTCACTGAACAACAACTGCTGAGACTCTTTAGCATCGACAGAACTGTCCTCAGTGTAAAGTTCACAGTCACACTCTCCCCAAATGTTTCATTTGATCTGGCTGATTCTTGGACATAGTGGTGACTAGTTGGATTTCCAGTGTTTTTTTTTTTTAATATCCTAGACCTGTGAAGATCATCCAACTCCCAGCAAGACAAGAAAACAGTGTTATCTCCCTGACAGAGGCAGATCAGTCAGCTACAGTGGTTTCTGTTTGTTCCCTCACTTTGCCCACATTTAGATTTTGTGGTTTCACTAAGTGCCAATATGACAGCACACAGTGAACCCAGACACAAGCTTTAAAACTGTGGTTATTTATAGGTTAACACAGGGTTTCTGCAGGATTCAGCAAGTTACGTTCAAGACATCTTCAAATCGTTTCCATCCTGCTCAAACTAAAGTTTAAACGATCAATTTCAGAAGTATTAAAGTATGTTGGAAAACAAGAGGATGACCTGATTATTTCTCATAAAACAGCAATTCCTCGTGTTGAAATTACTTGAATTAACACAACAGGGTCCAGATAAGCAGCAGAAAGCAGATAACTACAAATAATTAACATTTACTCTCCTATTATGTTTCTGTTCAAATCAACAGTCAGTGGCCTTGCCAAGCTACAGCAGTTAGCAGTAGTGACAGTGTTTGCTACAGGACTGATGATTCAGACGCAAACTCACAGAAAAAAGGATTAAAGAGCCTCCTACGCACAATCCACTGTCACAAGAATCCCTCTGTCAGTTTATAGGTGTGTAATGACTTCTGACAGCCTGATACTGGAAACAACAACATCTCATCTAACATCACCGCCTGCAGCAGCCAAGTGGAAATATCTGCAAATTAAACTCAATATAGGGCTTTTAATTTCCTCTAAGGCTTCAGGAAAAACAATTTGATGCTTCTTTTAAACTGGAAAAACTTGTGATAGACTGAGTGTAATTATAATGAACTGTGTAAATGTATTTTTTTTGTGACTTTGGTTGGATGTGATATGTTTTTCTGCACATGGAAGCAGCAAATGGTGAAAAAAAACATATATTTTTTATTCTATTCTATTCCAACAGCAAGGATGGAGAACTCACATCCTCGGACTCAAAGACGTGACAGATCATCCTGTACAGCCGTCTGTCGTCATGAGTCATGGTGGTCTGCTCAGCCGTGTGGTCCAGGTTCTCCTGTGCGCTGCGGGACCGCACCATCTTCCCCCGGGCCATCAGCACCACCATGTTCCCGATGTCTGCTATGTAGGAGATGGTCCTCAGCGGCAGGTCCATTAACGACTCCTGGTGACAAGAAAGACACGAGGTACTCACTTGAGGTGCTCACTTAATTGACTTTCTATGATTCCCTGGTAATAACTTTCCACTGCGGTGTTAAATAGAGACGATGTTAATGAGGTCTGGAGGAGCAGCGGGGGAGGAGGAGGGGGGGATTGGTATGTGTCTGCTGTTCCAGCACAGGAGGAAATCAAACCTGTCATTTTTTCTTTTTTTGGATTTTCTCTCTTAGAATAATGACACAGCCCTCCAGCACTGCAGAATTTAAGTCAGTTAACAAGGTGAGAACGCGTGTTATTATTATACCTGAGTGTCTGCATTGAGGACTTTGATCCTCTGCGTGGACATGAACAGATCGACCTCAGCGGTGGACGGAGCCTCGCCGTCGGGGCTCTGCGCAGCCGTGGGGGAGCGACAAGACAACAAGTGAACAGAGGGAAGCCACAGATTTGTTAAAACACAGCAGGTGCCACAGCTGTGGAAAAGCATCAGATCTAACAGCAACAAACAGTTCAAACAGAGACACAACATGTGCATCGTGATGGATGAACGATCATGATAAAAAGGGACTAAACACCGAACAGAGGCTCCTGCTTAAAAACCTTTTTATTTAAAGACAGATGTAAAAACACGAGGTGTCTCTGCGAACCGGTGGGAGTTATCTTTATCTACAGAGAGCAAACAAACAAAGGGAACTCACCTTTTTCCTGTTCTTCGCCTGCTTCTGAGCAGCCTGCAGAGAGCAGAGAGCACAACACACACTCACACAGAGTCAAGGCAAGAAAACAGCATTTCAGCAACCCAATCTGCACGGCCGACTGTCTCCATTCCAACTGCCAAATTAATGGACACGAGAACCTTAAAGGTGTATGGTGTGCGTGCGTGTGTTTGTTTGTGTGTGTGTGGGAGGACAGCGATGTTATTGTCTATCACATCTGACAACAGCCGACTGCTGGAGGCCTCTGCGGCAAACGTCATCAAAAGTTTTGTCTTCATCAATGTGACACAGGCGACCCTGAAGCCAGACGGGCGACCTCGTGTGTTTCCAGATGTCGGCGCGTGGCATCATTTCCTCACTGAGATGTGTGTGTGTGCTGTTGTTGATCACCTTCGTCAGCAGAGATTGAATTAAACCGTTAAAGCGAAGATGATCATATTTTTCGCCTGGATTCAAACTAGTTTATTTTATTTCAGCAGAAGCAGCACTAATGCGTTACACACTTTGTTTACAGTTATATTTAGACCCGTTATATTAAAATCATACGTCGGAAGATGCAGTTTTAAGACTGCGGCATCTACACGGTGTTGAACTGTGTGAGAGGTTTTTGCCAGCAGCTCAATATAACCACCTGCAGATTTAGTCAGACGCAGCCAATCACTGTTGAATATTTAATTCAAAGCATTTCACAGACTTTGCTTTTTTTAAACTCATTACCACTTGATAATAGTCTGCAGATTAATCAATATCAACAGTAGTCATTAGTTACTGCCTTCAAGCCTTATGTTAGCAGCTGGATGGTAGCTGTCATGTGTTCACTGTGGACAGTGAACAGTAGGTGACACTGGGATGAGATGATTTGAATTCTCTAACTCTATGTAGCACAAACAGAGGAGAATCACAGTTCTCATGGTGATAACTGCAGTTGCAAATTGACATAAATCCTTCAGCCCTGACCATATATAGACAAATGCAGCTTTTTGGAAACTTGGTTTGTGAGAAACCAAAAACAAGTCTTCATTTTAGTGTGAGCAGTGAAGAGTCGCTCCAGTCCAGTCGTCCAAATCACTTCTTTCTTTTTATTCAAGCTGTTTTCTTCTCAGGATTATAAGCAGCGCTGTACTGAACTCTAAAGACTGATGAACTGCAGGTTATAAAACTTTTGATGGTGTAACTGTGTGATTAATTCATCTGATGATGATTAAGACTAAAATCCTGATGGCGGCTTTGTGCCAAACCACCGTGGTTGACTGAACTGTGACTCCTCCAGCAGATCCATCAGTGCTGTTGACTCACTGTTTCAAGTTCAGAAACCAAACAACTGTGATGATGACTTTTTTATTGAACTTTTCCTTGTGACATTTCTGTGACTGACGTAGCAGCCTCCCACTAACTAGTGTTTATTTACTCTCTGTCTCTGAGCCCCTGGAGTGAACACATCAGTCTGTCCACTCTGTCTTGTTTCACCCATGATGCTCAGCGGCTCGCCTGGCTGCGCATCACATCAGCATAAGCTGGAGTGTGACCTGTGCTGAACGTCTCCGTGTGTCATTCTGTTAACAGCGGTCACATCCACTGTTCTATTTTGGATGTGGCAGACAGCTCCTGTAATAATCAGTGTCCGTCTTGCTGCGCCCTTCTTCACAGTCCTGCCTTTGCACCTTAGGGTCCTGAGGTCACTGGCATACACACACACACACACACATACATACTGAAAAAGTTGTTTTTCTTTTGTTTTCCTCATTATCTTGTTGTTTTGTGTGTTTGTCATCAGGAAACGTCAGCGTCTGTCTGGCTTCAGACCGACCCCACTCTGTGAGTTTTCTTTTTTTTTTAACTTCGGTATTCTATCAAAGATGATTTCTGATTTGCCTGTGCTCTTTTTAACTCATGAATATGAAGAATAGTTCTGTAACTACCTATTATGTTGTTATTATTACACAATGTTGTTGTTTATGAGGATGTGGTATGACTGAAAAAAAACAGACCACAGGAAAATGAATGTGACCTATTATAAATTCACTTCATATATTTATATCAAGCTTCAGATAAGAGTTTTAAAGTAAAAGACATTCTTCAACTGATTCTTTACGCACTGAAAATACTCAGTGATTAAGTAATGAAAAAAAATATGTAAAAACAACAAAATCTGCCAAATCCAATCCACTGAATGGATGTTGCTGCTGGACATCTGCCACACCATAACAACACCTCCTGTGTGTCCCTCACATTTTAATGTGAAGCCAATCTTAGGTTTTTACTGTGACCTCACTAAAGTCTGCAGATCGTAGCTCAGTTGGTGTCTAATGACCGTTAATCACCGTAGCATTGCTGTTTGTCACGTTTGTCTCACAGCATCATTGACAGTGCAGCAGGAGCTGTGTGTACATGCATTAGACAAGCTGAGTGTGACAGTGCTTCTGTCATTATTTGCTGCACTGTCACGAGACAAATCCATAAACCTTGTAAACAATTGCCAGTTGTAGTAGTCACAAAATTTGCAGAAATTGTTGGTGTACTGGTTGAGAATGATGTGTAGATACAGCCTGACATTAATTCATCCAGAGAAGAAGAGTCTTCATCAGCTCCACACAGAGGTTAGAGGATTTCTACATGAAGCAAAGATAGGGAGCCCTGGTGTCAGATCAGGACTCTGCATCAGCCAGAACCCTGAGTCAGATCAGTGCAGACCAACAAGTGAGACGTCAGCTCCTCCAGCCTGTCTGACAGCGAGCCTCCTCTTTCTTTTCCATTTAAAAAAAAAAATGTATTTCCCTCATCATTATCCAGCCTCCATCCTACTCCTCCCCTGTATGTTTCTCAGACCTTTACGGACGCGATGTCCTGGAACTGTCAGTCAACCATCCAAAAAGCAGAGTTCGCCTCAGCTCCTGTCCTTTTCCTGCCTCTGACTTCCTCCACTCATCTCCTTAAAATGGCAACGTCTTACTACTCGTCTCTGGCACTGGCACGGTCCTACATTGGAATGCCACGCTGTCGCTGGAAGCCATCTTTCTCACCAACTCCCTGACACAACCTGCCCTCAGCTCACTCAGAACACGTTCAGACGGACAGTGCAGATTTTTTTTTGTGTATACCGTTATCATCTCTGGAGAACTCTCCTCATGTTAACAGAACAAAAGCCCCACACCAAACCACAGAAGATAAAAGCCAGATTTCTGTGTACTGCCGTTCTCTGATTGCTTGCTGTGATCAAAGTTAAAAGTATCTTCCCCGTGTGCCACGAATGTTTGACATCAGACGCTGTGATCGCAGCACAGAGTGGGGTCTGCGGTCTCCAGGGTCTCACAGCCCTGAACACCAGTTTATATAACATCCAGTGGAGCTGAGGAAAGAAGCCTGTATGACTGGATCAGGGGCAGTGATCTGTGGATGATGCATTGTGCACAAACGCAAGGACTTTTTGCCCTCTGGCTGTGTCGACTGCTGAGGATTTCTGACTTTAAGAGACCCAAATGCGAAGTGAACCGCAGTTACATCACTAACGATGTTTCCAAGTCTGTTAGAAAATGTAACTGTATCTCCAAGCCAGGCTGTAGCTTTGATCTTTCAGCTCCTTCTTATCTATTGTAAGTACCATTATTCATTTTAAACAGTGGACTATTAACATACAGTGTAGCTTTCATGCTGTTAAAACCATTTACTCCACACTGTCTGGCAACAACACATACTGTACATATTCTATATCAGCTTTATCACTGTACTCTTCCTTTAAATGTAAATATTCTAGATGTCTTTCGCATCATTTCAGACCCGTAAAATCCACCTGATACAACAGGTTATTTTTTAAACTGGCACAACTTATTGTCATCTCTCCAAACAGAGGTTACATCTACATGTTTACCATACAGTATTATATTTTAAAATTTAAATTCAGTTTTATTCACACTGTCAGACACCCAGTCTGACAGTGTTAACATATCATCTCTTCTTCATCATCACTAAACCAATAAGCTGTGGTTTGTTCTCACCCGGACTCTGCTCATGGCCTCCTGTGCCTGCTGCATGCGGGCGCTCTTTGTGGGCGTCCTCTCTGACAGCAGGTGGGTGCAGCCCAGGTAGGTCGCTGCAAAGATGATGCCGTCAATCAGGTCTTCAGGGTCACAAGGTCCTGGGACTGCATGAAAAAAAAAAAACACTCTTTAGACACATGTGCATACACATGCTTTCACAAACATAATACAGATTAGAAAAAGGAAGACACAGAAATAATCTTGCAAACCTACACCCAACATCTAAAACACTGTATATTTTTTTCTTGCATATGCAGTACAACACAAACTAATATTGTTATTATTGATATAATGTCAGCAGATAAATACAACAGACAGCAAAAATATAACTTTCATATGTGAGTCCACTCACCGTCCACAAATGTAGGAAAGGGGGGAAGAGATCTGCGAATCTGAGGAGGCACAAAAAGGAGAAACTACATCAGCGTCCTTATTATTTCTACTCACATACTCGAGGTCTCTCCTAACTCATCTAAATTCTGCAGGACTTTTACTGCTGTCAGCCGTTTGGCTGCTGGCAGATAAACACCTTGGAAAAAGATGCCTGCCTTTGCAGGATTTAGCAGGGTATGTGAGTGTCATTTTGAGATACCCGAGGCGTAGATAGTTTAAGGAAAGATTTATTCTATAGATTTCAGAAGGGTTTCACAGGATACAGGGTCAGAAGAGTATTTGTGCTCGAGATGGAATGTGAGAACCCGCGTTAGTGAATGTTGGTTCCAGTTTGAAATGTGCCCCTGGATGTTCAGACAGCTAACACTGGATTTCTCTTTTACTGATAAAAACTTTAAAAACATGATGACTCCTGGGCAAGTTCTGGAGTAACTTTTTTTTCTATGAAATCCAAGTTGTCTCACCTCCTGGACAGAGGGCTGCTGTGGAGGCGACTGTGGCTGAACTTGTGGCCTCAGCTGTTGAGGTGGAAGCGGCGGCTGAGGCTGTTGTTGATGTTGTTGATGTTGAATCTGTTGACGTTGTTGGTGCTGATTAGGTGGCATGTGAGCGTATGACTGTGGCTGTGTGTATCCCTGTGGCGGCCTCGCGCTCTCCCTCTGCTGAGACTGGTGGGCTTGGTGGTGGTGGTGATGGTTGTGTTGGGGCGGTTGTTGGTGGTAATGTTGGGGATGAAGTGCTCGGGATGACTCGGCTCTCCGCGGACTGACCGGGTCTCGAACTGGAGCTGAGGTGTAGCAGGACGGAGACTCAGATGCCGACTGAGAGGGGGAGTGAGGAGAAGACTGAGAGAGGGAAACAGAGAGAAAAGAGAAAAAGAGGAGAGCATTTTTTTTTTTAAATCACCTATTTGAAACTGCAATGCAGCAACTGATGCTTACACCTTACTCCAGAGGAACATGATTCAGGATCTGGGCATTTATCCAAGTAACTCAAAATGAAATGAAAGACAAGGATGTAAATCTTGTTGTAAAACTTCCTGGAAGCAATAAAGTCAAATCTAATTATTGCAACACTGCACAACCTGGTCACCAATCAGCACCGCCCTGTAGTAACAGGTCAGCATTTAGAGAAGGAAGGAAAAACAGCACCATAATTTAGAAGCAACTCTGATACGTAAACCTAAAACTGACACTTTTACCTATTTGATGAAGTGTGTTACACAAGATACAACAAAATAAAGCTGCCTCTGTTCCCAATTCATTTTTTCCACTTTGGACAGAGCACATTTAGCTCTTTCTCTCTCTGCCTCCAGTCTTCATGCCAAGCTGCACTAAATTGGTTCTGACTCCAGCTGCATACTGGGAAGTGAATAAGCATATTTCCCAAAATGCTGAACTATTCCCAAATTCTTGCCTGATGCTAAACAACAAGAATATTTAGCAGAGTCACTGAAAAGTATAAGAAGTAAAGCTCAGCTATTTGTTTACTTTAAACCTGAAGATCCACAGTAATTTATTGTGAATGTTAAAAAAAGGGACTCAAATATTTTGTAATTCCAACATTTTGTTTCACTGTACTTTACTGTACCCATTGCTGCTCTCCTCTTTTCTCTTTGTTGTTCAGTTCAGTATCTGTGCCTGTAAAACTGTGTATCATAAACTACTGTTAAAAATCAGCTAAAAAGCTCTAATCTAATAAATATAATAAGTAATAAAATAATCTAGGTATGAAAACACATGAAGATCTATTGCGTTCAGGTGCTAAGTTCAAATGCTACAAAGAAATGTCTTATTCATTACTCACAGAGGAAAATTTAAACATTTTCCAATTTGTCTTTGTTTTAATAAGATATTTTTACAGAATAAAATCGTCAATCTTTTGGGAGACATTTCATTTCAGCAGAAAAAAAAAGATAAAAACTGATATTTAGTGGGGTCATACGTACATGGCCAGCAGTAGTCTGCTGTGGATATGCATCCTCTGTGGGGCTGACCTCCTGCCTCATCACCCATATTGGCTCCATGGGCTGGTCGGGTGTGTAGGGGGAGCGTACCGTCTTTGTCTTCACCTCCTCGATTGCCTCCTTGATGTCTTTAATCGCCAGGCTGATGGCGTCGCCGGAGCCCCTCGGACCCTCCTCCCCTGGGACACCCACTGCGTTCCGCTCCTCCGAAGCCTCACCTGAGCTGCTCTGTCCAGACGAGGGGCTCTTGTCCTGGACGTCTCCGTGTCTGTTTCCCTGCCTACGACTTTTGGAGACGGGGCTCTGGATGCCGCTGTCTCCCTCGCCGTCAGACTGTCCGTCATAGTGGTGCAGCCGGCAGCCAACAGAGCGATCCAGAGGGGAGTGATGTGAAGTGCGGTCTCTGATCTGCCTTGGTACATGATAAGAGCCCTTGGTGGGGGAGGCTGGAGCCATTTTCTGTGCACTCACCTCTCTGTGGCTGGTAAAGGGCTCTTGGCGGTACTCCTGCTCGTTAGTGTCAGTCCTCCGATTCGGTTGCCTGCAAGGTTCTCTACGTAACTCAGGGTAGGAGGTCTTTAGGGGTTCAGGAAAAGAGTTGGGATGTGATTTAGGCTCTGAATAGGTTTCGTAGACAGGATCTGGGTAAGACTTTTGGTGGGACTCTGTATAAAAGTCTGCATAGGTTTTCGGATAAGATTCAGAGCAGGAGGTGGAGTGGGACAGGGAGCATGACTCAGAGTAATCCTCATCGTCATCTTCCGGTAGGTCATTGTCAGGTATAGGGCTCATGCTGGCGTCCTCGCTGAAGTGGTCCAGCTGGGGAAAAGGTGGGACATCAGGAGACGAAGGAGGAGTTGGTGATTGGAGCGGTGGGGGGCTGTGGAGAGGTCCGTCCATGCTGAGCGAAGCGGCGCTCTCAGTGTCAGAGCAGAGGTCAGTGATTTCACTTCCCTGAGCAGCAATGTCCTCCCCTACCTCATCCATCACTTCCTCCTGATCCTCTTCCACCCTCTCTTCACATTCCTCTGCTTCATCATCAACTGTCTGCATATCGTCATGGTTACAACTGCCGTGGCCCGGGGGTGAGCGGTGGTCTAAATCATCCTCCGTCTGTTCTTGTTCTTCATCCTTCTCCTTAACTTCCTCCAGTTCCTCCTCACACTCCACTTTGTAGTCCTGGAGGTCCTCTTCTGCCTCAGGCGGAGGAGTGTACGGAAGCTGAGGTTGGATATTATGGGTTGCAGGACCAGGTGAGAGGTGGGTGGGAGTGACAACAGCAACAGGAGTGTGGTGAGGAGACCCCCTGTCTTGTGACTGCTCTGCTACAGACTCATCTGCTGAGCGCTGCACCTGCACATCTGCTGGACCTTCTCTGTCATCCACACCATGTGAAGACTCCTGCACCTCTCTGTTTGGTGGCCTCTGTCTGTGACCTCTGTGCCTGGGGTTGGGGTCACCATGGCGACGGTAGCGAGCGACAGCAGGGCGGGGCTGCTGGACGGGATGATGTTCGGTGTCCCGACTCTCCCCACAGTCCTGCGTGGAAGAAGCAGCCAGTGCCAGACCAGGACTCTGACCTTGGCCTTGACCCTGCCCTGAGGGAGGGCGGCGGCGGTGCCTGGGAGGTCCACGACCTGTGGGCGCGTGATGGTGGTGGTGAGGAGGGTGATGATGATGGTGATGGTGATGATGATGAGGATTCACTTCCCCATCCTGGTTCATCATCTGACACGGCCTCCAGGACCGACGCACAGGAGGCTCTCCACGTGTCGTCCCGTTGGGCTGCCTGTTCCTCCGAGGCACCTTGTGCTCCTCACCTGCCTCCCCCATCTCCTCTCCCTGATACTTGTGGCTCATCGCTGGGGCGTGATCTGTCTCCGATTTTCAGAACATGCCTCTCGTCTCCAAGGAAACCCAGCTCATAGCGCAACCTGGGAGAGACAGAATAGAAACGGCAAAAGTCAAATCACAGAAACAGTGGATCCAAAGAGAGATGAAAAGTGAAAATCTTAAGTGTTACTTGAGCTGTATATCGAACATCAATCATTAAAAACACACTCAGACGTTTCCATAGTACAAGGGCAACATTTATGTAAATTTGCTTTGTGTGATTAGAATCAAGGATTCAGTCAACTGTTTGGTTATTATTTCGATCACAGTAAATTGGTTATCTTTGAGTTTTGAATTGTTGGTCACACAAAACAAACCTTCTAAAAATCCCCCTGGTGGTCTGACTAGTTATGATTACTGTGACAGCCATTTTGCACCAATTTCTTACACCTCACAAAACACAATCCTGAGGTCTCAGCATGCTGCAAACTAAGTCAGCTTCTGGGTCCACCTATCTAACAGCTGGTGGAGGCGAGAAAGTGAGCAGAGTTAAACTCCTCTTCAAATGCACTTCATTCATTATTCATGAAGCTACCTCCCCTGTGTCCCCATTGTGTGGCTGTCTATTTAGATTGGTGGAAAAAAGCTTAAAAAAAAAAGATCTACTGACAGTGTGCATTCAGAACAGTTTAGCTCATTCTTGGAAAACAACAGAGATCAATATCTTGATTGTACCTCTCTCTGTGAGTGGATATGGACACTTACCCCCCCCTACACACAGAATAATGCTAAAAGGAAATATTACAATGATGTGGAGTATCAGGCTGGGGAGTCCCTGTCTCCACACTGATAATTGCCAGAACCTAAATCCTCTGGGATCCATCAGAGTGTGCAGTGCACTTTAATCTGCACCACATTCATCCGTCCACTAGCAGCTGGCAGATGGCACAGGACAGGACAGGAGAGGGAAGGACAAGGAGGAGGAGAAGGAGGGCAGAAGGACACGGAGGGACATCTCTTCAGCAACAGATAAGACCTGACTGAGATGAATGGATAGGGTAGCAACCTAAATAATAAATGCCTTCTGTGAGTGAGAAGCCAAGTTTTAATATTTATTTAATATGGCGAGGCTATCAGGGCATCCATCAGCCATCCCATCTCCTGTCAGAGACCTCACTGTGTCTGAGGTCAACAAGCAGAGAAACCACGCCAGAACACAATCCTACTGGATATTTCAGAAATAAATTAAATGGTTCCAGAAAAGGTCACAAATGGAGAAAAATGTAGAGCCTGGAGGGAAAAGAAAAACAGAGGCTTGTTTAAGAAGGTCTATATGAAATCTGAAAAGCTTTTCTCAGGATTGACACTCAGTGTTTCACTGAAGGTGATTTCAAATTATTTATCTGAGAGTAATGATCAGGGAAATCCATAACTGTCTGTCTGTATGCATGAAAGCACCTCTCCCTAACACAGCTCTGCATGTTCAGGGGATCAAACATCTCAGCTACTCTAGAGTAACTACTCTCAAATAATTGGCATCCAGTCAATTATTGTTATTATATCAATCATTTTTCTGCCATCATAAATGGTAAGTGAAACTACATTTTATCTACAGTAGATTTAAATTGAACTAATTGATATACAAATTATTAATAATCAAAGAAAAAGGGTTAAAGTCCTACGTTCTAACATGTTTTCCAGCAGTATGTGTTGTTGTGCTATGAAGATGTACGTTGTGAAGATGCTATGAAGATGTACGTTGTGAAGATGCTATGAAGATGTACGTTTTCTCTGCTGCTGAATGTGGTATCCTGCTGGAAGTGGGAGGTGGCGTTGGTTGGTTGCCAAGAGCTTCGGTCATCTTTGGATCTACAAGACCAGAGGTTAATATACTTGTACTTCTTCAGGGCAGTCTGGATGCTACATTGTAACTAACTTTATAAGAAAAAAGAAGTGATAACAAACCAGAGTAACCCCCAGCAGCAAGTAACAGCTGTTAATGTGAACATGGGCTGTAGAGATATGGCAAACTAACTGACAAATAACTCATTTAGATCTGCAACAGGTAGGTTCTTTCAGCGAGAACAAGTGAAAAACAGATTTTGGTCTGCCACCGACCATCTTGCGTGTCTCTAAATTGTGCACTATGCTCACCAGTTAGTTGGTAACTGTCTCTCTCTGCTGTTTGTTGCTGAGCACGTAACGGCTCAGTGGGTTCTCAGAGCTCTTTCTGTGAAAATATCTGACTGCTGCAGAAAACTGCGCCGCGAGAACGCACCAAAACAGTCAAGTTGTGAGTCGGGCAGCAAAACAATGAGCTGACACTGAAGCTCTGCAGAGCTGAGAGGAGACAGATGCCGATTCTCTGTACGTTCATCATTACTAGCAATTTTTTCACATTGCCACTTGCTACAGTTTTTTATCATATCATTTTAAAGCCTGAGCATGTAAAAAAAAAGAAAAGAATCTTAATGTTCTTCATAAGTATACACTAATCCTTTTTATAAGGTCATTTATGGTGAATATCTGATCCATTGCATCAGTGTGAGTGAGCCATTGTACACTCTTGAATAAATGAATATGAATATATTGGATTAAGAGGCAACAGAAGGTTTACTAATGTGTTTTTCATCTTACACAGATAAATTGTAGATGGAAAATAGAATATGGTTGACAGTGTGAAGACACAGAGGGCAAAGGTTAATGCTGATCCTGTAATCTGAGCACAACCACAACTGCCAGGGCGGGAGCACGAAGGGCTGCAGCAGGAGCGAGGGCGGGTTCCCTGTCTGTCTCTGCCAAGAGTTTAAGACTGGGTGGCAGGGAGGCTGGGTGACTCGGAGGGGGAAGTCAGAAAGGAGGAGTTGCCCAGGTCACAGATGGCCACGGGAGCCGCGGCGGAGAGCCGGACCAGGCCTGCAGAGCTGTGAGCCAAGCACTGCACCTCCATCTGTCAGGCTGCAGTGAAAGCTGCGGGGTGGAGGATTTACTAGCCCATTAACTCGCTGATCTTATACTGACAGACAAACAAACAGTGACAACGACACACGTGTGCTGTACATACTCACAAGGACCTTCACTGATTTACCTGTGCTCACTAACAATTAACCGTCTACTACATTAGGGTTAAATGATGGTGACAAGCAATCAGCACAACATTTATAACTGAATTAATTTTGCCTTTTTTTCTTCATTATTGGCATACCAGTTATTTTATTAACCACAGATTCATATTTTATTGTGAAAAACAGACCTCAAATTTTCCCAGAGCTCAAGGCAAATCAACAATGTCATGATATTGACTAGATTAATTGTGCTTTAGAAGGTATTTACACAAGCAAATAATCACTAGTGGTATTAATAGTATGACGTAGAGCCATCCACTCAAGAATAAATGAGCTCAGAAAATTGTCAAAGAGCAAAAATCCTGCCAAAAATGTGACCTATGCAACACAGTGTGTAAAATGGCAATTGGAAATGGAAATTAAAAATCCTCCCAGAGAGTCAGATTAAAAAGTAATTTTGAGAGCAAAGATTTGATATAATTGTGGACATGACTGTGAGAAAAGGATGATAGTACAGTGGAAAAGGCAAGATTTACACTACATCCATTTAATTAACAAGCACATGCATTACACAGGTGGTTTCTAGATATTTAATCCAGAGTTCAAATTCTACCCAGACCCAAATACTTAAAATGATTACGTGATTAGTGATTAATCAACAAGTATAAAATCACATAATGAACATTTGGATCATAGATTGAAGTATGAGGAGCAATAATGTGAAACATTACCTCACCCCAGCTTCTAAACCCTGAGGAATTTCTGCTTCTGGCTGAATTATGTAACACTGAGAACTACTCAGATTTTTTGTTGTTAACCAAAATAATTTGGAGAAAATGACTTGGGCTCTGAGAAATTAAAAAAAAAACTGGATTCTTCACTATTTTCTGAGATTTCATGGACAAAACAATTATTCAAGAAAACACCTGACAGATTAATCAATCATGATCATCACCGTTTGATGAAACTGTCCTAACTTTGGGAGATGCTCCTCATCATTCACGTTATTCATTCTCTCTCTCTTTCACACACACACACACGCACGCGCGCACACACGCCACAGGGACGGATCCAGTCACTCTGCGAGCATAAGGTCCGTGTTGGGCTGCATCGATAGTCGTATTGCTTACATTGTGTACATGTTGACTCCGCCATTGCTCCAGAGGGAGAAGATTAAACCACGTACAAGTGCCAAACTGGCAAGTGCTTTTACTTTGAAGGCCACTGCCTTCTCAAATCGCCTTCCATGGCCTTGAACGATTATGTTGTGTTAAAAGGCAGTTATCAGTTAGTGATCAGTCTCGCACTTGTATCGCCTCTTTGAATAGCGTTTACAACCCCGGAGCTTCTTAAATGATCACGGTGTTACTCTGGATACGATGGACATTTATGATGGAAAGGGTAAACTGTATTTACTTGTATATCAATGTGTACAAATCTTTAAAATGTAACTGGAAATAATTCATAATGTACAGTGAGCTGTCAACTGTCTATATGCTCCCATCGCTCCCTCCTGACAGTCCAGATTAAATCTCCATAGGTGTCGGATCCGCCATCAGCGGAAAACGACCTGAACAAATCCTCA
>OMNW01021832.1:32115-45999 GCA_900303245.1 Selene dorsalis
TACACATGTGTTGGTCAGGATATAGCAGCCTTGGGCCAAAGGGGCATTCCATGGGGACAAATAATAAATGACAGACGAGTGAGGAGAGATCAGAGCCCCCTCGAGCAGAAAAGAAACTGAGATTTGCTGTTATTGTGAGAGCTGAGGTGGATTTCATGTTGCACCAAGAGGATTTTGACTAAAAACAAACATCCTGATGCTAAATGTCTGCTTATGTCAAATTTGTGTGACATTTTCCCCTTATAAATTGTTTCAGAACAATCTCCCAGTAGAGACAAAATCCAAATTTTGAAGACGTTTGAATTTCTAGCATGTTAAGATTCAGCCCAAAGCAGCTCTGAGCCTGCAACCTCACAGAGCTTAGCAATGCTCACAAACCAGTGAGTGAGTTTCTCATTAGCAATAATTGCGCAAATAAGCCAATTATGACTGACTAAATGAAGGTGCTGACTGGTCGACCATTCTGACAAATGCTGCTAATTGGCATTCAACCAATTATGAAAATTCTCCTGTGTATTATGATGCAGAAACTGATTAAAATGGATGCAGCAATGCAGTGTAGTCAGTTGAAAAGAAAGGCCATATTTGGGCATAAAAAAAGATTTACTGCGTTTGACTGCCTCATTAGTTTACATGTAGGAAGATTCTGCACAAACCAGGATTATTCTTTAAAAATTATCAGAACAAATCCAAAAAGTCTCTTGTTGCACAATGTTTATATTTTTTGAATATTTTTATAACCCTACATATCAAAGTGAGTGGAAACTAAAGGCTACCTAAAAGATAGAAAGATGATTACCAGCATCCAAAAATGCTTCGATGCAATAGTGTTTGCTAGGGTTAGTGTAGCACTAGCGCTATTAACAGTTTTTAAAACATCCTATTGACCTTTTTGTTTCAGGTCGTTTTGTTGCAGTGGACGGAGTCACGCCCGATGAGATGGGTGCAGGCGACAGGCTGCAGAGAGAGGTCACAGGGGTCCTGCTGAGTCCGGCCTTGGACCAGGGCGAGTGGAGCTGCCTGAGGCTCGTCTACCAGATCATAGGGTCAGGAAGCCTGGAGGTCCTGCAGCGTATGGAGGGAAGGAGCTTTGACAGGCCGCTGTGGAGCAGCCAGGAGCCCTCTGACAGCTGGGTCATCTCAAGCGTGGACCTGCACAACAACACTGAGCCTTACAGGGTAAAAGGCTTTAAAGAGTCTAGTCTTTGTTTAGGAGGGAGACCAGGTTAAAATAAAAAGGCTTAAGTCTAAAGCTCCTCTAATGATCCCTGAAGGTTTTTTTTATGAATTATTCCACAATATAAAAAGAGTGGATGAAACAAATGGCATACTGACAGTTTAACCGTTCCTACAGCCTCAACAGTGGCACTAAAAATGTTGTGTTTATGTTGATGATAGCATTAAAGAAAAGGTCATAGCCTTTCTAGAATGGAAAGTGGTGCAGTTGAGAGTTTTGACTTTATGGCCAGAGAATTTCAGAGATGTTGAATAAAAAGCAGCAGTATGATGTAAGTCAGGCTGTTTTAGAGAAATGGAAGAAAACTCTCCAAAATGACTGGGTATCTGATAAATATACATGGAGTGTAAGGGTCAGTGCTAGAAAACAAAAACTGACAGATTTAGGGAGTTAAGTTGAAATATTTTAAGAAAGAGGCCATAATGTCAAGAGAAAAATCTGTTAGTCATAGCATCTGTCGAATATTTGTAATATTTCAACAAAAAGTCAATAAGATCTCAATTTCAGAGAACTTTTTCACACACCACACAGAAGTTAGGCCAAAGGCAGCATCACTGGTGCTGGTAGATGTGGTTCATTAGAATTAGTTAACTATTAAAACTGTATGGGCATCACACTAGTTTACTGCTAATGTAGCATTTATTGGATGTAATCAAACATTAAAGTGGGCTGTGTAACAGCGATGTGTATAGTGATGTTAAATTTCTAACCCTTTCAGTAGAAAAAAAAACAGCAAAGGGTCAGAAAACAATACTTCGTGCTGTTGTTGGAAGGAAGACAGATATAGGTTGAGACTACACATGCAAGCACTAATTGAGGCCAATATGAAGTGTGCTGAGCAACACACACACCTACATTATCTAAACACTGGGTGGGAACAGTACAGCACATGTTTATATTATATGCAGCGGCAGAGCTGACTCCGACAGGGTCGTGACCCACATGATTGTAAGCCAGGTCACTGCTCTGTGAGGGCCCCTTAGAGCATAAACATGTTTCACTCAAGACCTCTGTGGAAAAAAAAATCAATAGTTCAGACTTCCCACTGACTGGGGGAAAATGTTCTGACGTTTACTTTTACTGGACACACACCCACAAACACATTCCCACAGCACCAACTTTAATGCTCTACCCTTCAAATATCAAATGACTGTCACAGAAATGTCTGTGATTAGACTCTGCACTTAAAGGAATAGTTTAGCATTTAGGGAAGCTAGGCTAGCTGTTCTCCCTGTGTCCAGTTAGCTATATCTATATCTAAACCCAGTACAAAGCTCCTCTGATTGCTTGATGCATGGTTTTGTACATAAAATATGAAAAGCTTATAGTGCTACAGAGCATTTGGCCCTTTTTAGATTTAGCTTGTGACCTAGCTTTGAACATATGACACATGTACTAGATAAATTATTTGGTTGATTTCCTGATAGCCCTGCCCTACTTTACCTGCCCAACGTTTAGCAGTTATTGTCAGAGGAAATTTTGCTAAAGAGACTGATATTTTCTCTGGAATTGGTGCAGTTCAAAGGAAGTGAATATGTGCTAAAAAAAAAAAAAAAAAAAGGTTACTGTGTGTAACTAAGATATTTATTGCTGTTGAATGTTTTTAACATTTATAAACATTTATTCATCTAAATGAGTGCAAATGAAATTACAAATTGGACCTTATCCCTCACACACACACACACACTCGCATGTCCAAGCCCCGACCTCGTGATATAACAAATGTGTTTCCTCTCTGTGTCATTTCCCCTTTTGTAAGTCATGTTATAGAAAACCTGCCGCTCACAAGAGCTTTGAGAGTAAATTACACATCATTATATTTCATACATGTACTCTTTGTGACCTTCCATACTATATCTAACTGTCTATGATGTCATTCACATGTCACTCTGAATCACTGAGTTCAGGTTGTTGCTGAACATGTGTTCCTCATCAGGTCGTCATTGAAGGTAAACCAGGATGGGGCGAAGGGAGCAGCGTGGCTATCTTTGAGATCCACATCAGCGCTGGATACTGCCTGGGTCGGTGACATCACACATCCCCTGATCAGCCTGAAAATTGAAACCAGTTGCTGATATTAATGTTTTGGCCAATCAGTGTACATCATTCACATATCATTCTTTAAACTTCAACAAAAAAAGAAAAACATCCATGTGCTGTATGTATGGCTGGATAGATACCATCTGTGCCTGTTCCTTGAACTCACACGCAGACACACATGAACCTATTTCATACCTCATAAAGTTACAACAGCATGAGAGTCCCACACCCTTAACTACAGCTGTTTGTTTTTTTTTCTCTGTCCAGATTGTGATTTTGAAGAGTCTCATCTGTGTGGATACAGTAACCAGTGGAACGCCAATGTAAACTGGTATGTGGGAGGAGGTGGGGTCCAACTCCTTCACAACAGCATGCCAAATGACCACACATACAACAACAGGACAGGTGAGTGACAGTTATATTCATACAAAGGTGTTTTAACCAGGGACTCAGAGCCCTGCAGGTTTTTATTTTGGTGAAGTCTTGAGACGTCAAGGCAAACTTTATTTCTTCTTTTCTCTTTCTTTTTATAGTTACTACCATTTACACCCCATCTTAAAATATAAACAGTGTGTCATCAGCAAATCCCAACAATACATTAGTTTATTTCTCAGTGCTGTCTGACCCAACCCTCTCTGCAGCCCCATTTGTCCTCACTTAAAGGACAACTTTGTTTTTTTCCCCCACATTAATGGCTTTAAATGGTTGATGCTACAAAGATCAATATTTGTAATCGGTTCACTATTTAGTAAAAATTGAATACCGCTAAAGAGTAGTGGTGTGCGGATCAATATTGGCAGTGTCAGGCTTTAACCAGGTGCAGACTTAGGGAGTGTAGCTGTTGGCAATGTTTATCGCTCTCAAAGATCATGGGAAAGTGGTTCATGTCTGTACAGGCTCCACTTTGTGTTGTGGACTTCCCTCATTCTTGTTCCCACATTCTTCAGAATGTGGGGTAGTTATGGAGTAACTCATGAAATAAGTCGATGTTGCAGAAGCTATACAAAGATCATGGCAACTTTCCAATTCAACATCTTCATCATCTTATTTTAAATTAACCTATTATTCCCCTCTCTGAACATATCAAGCTTTTGAGCAAAGAAGTGGTGTAGTATTGGTATCAGTGACACCGGCCTGCCTATTACTTGGTATTGGATCAGAGAGTAAATTAGTGGTATCATACCTCACTATTAATGCAGTGTGTGTGCATCAAAGTACATCCACCAAAAGTCCATGTTTTGACAAGTTCAGATTATTATTATAAATATCAAACAACATCATGGATGAGAATCCTACAAAGGTAGACCTTAATGTAATAGAGTTATTTCCTGTGTGTTGAAACAGAGACAGATGTTAGTAAGACTCCGTCCAAAACCAACAAGATTAAAGAAGATTCTATTGACTATGTTTGAACATGCAACAAGGGCCTGCTTCAGATCGATAATATAATTGTTTTCATGTTGTTGAAAATCATTAACTCAGTTTATATGCTGGGTACGAGTAAATAAATTCTACATCTTGATCATATTTCAACTCTCCTCAGGCCACTTTATGTACGTGGACTCCATCTATGCTAAGACCTTCAAAGAAGTGGCCAAACTGGTGTCGCCTATGACGATGGTGCCACTGTCCGGCTGCCTGAGTTTTCAGTACCAGAGAAGCGAGGAGAGAGGGAACCTGTTCTCTATTTTCACTCGGGACCGACTGGGCCAGTACCAGGAGTTGTGGAGGGCAGAAAACCAGAGTGACTGGAGTGCGACGCTTAGGGAGTGGGTGCCTGTGCAGGTGGACCTGAAGGCACCCTACTCTGTTCAGGTCAGCATGAACATGTTACATGTGTTATGTAATACTTATGTACATATCATTTTAAAGGTCTACATGATGTCTTTATAATGAACAATTTCCAAAGTAAACTGATGCACAGAACTAAGTACTATAGACTAGACACACTAGACGCACACTAAGTAGACTTCACGACTGTAATAACTCTTCCCCACTTGTGCTGCTGTTGCACTATAATAAAAGCTCAATCACCTCACCATATGACGACTGACTCAAGAATATTATGGGAAATGTAGGAAAACACATTGTGGCACCTCCTTGTAATTGCCACTTGTGGGGACAGTGGCTGCTGTTTGGCAAAAGATACAAATGCTGTGTCTGAAATGACACAAACTTAGTGCACTTACATGAGGTTCACTGTGTAAACAGTATAGTTAGTAGTGAGATCATTGCTTCCACCACTGATGAGAAGTTTCTGTGGTTTTACACTCAGTTTTGACCATTTATGTGCAGCATCACATAACTGTATCAACATCCAGATACTGATGTCACCATACTTGTTTATGTGAACACACTCATAAACTCAAAATAGAAAGTATGAGTGTGGAACTATATGAATGAACTACTTCTTTAATCGTGATTTATTTATGTCACCTAAAGACATTTGATGATCTGATCTATGATGCTGATACAAACTTGTTGCACAGGAAGTGATCACAAAAGAACATATAAACAGTGATGAAAAAACTATGATGTTGCAGTTCTGTGTGTTTCTGACCCACCAATGATCATGACCTTTTGTAGAATATCATCAGAAGTGCAACAAACTTCAGCTGTGACCTTTTGACCTTCAGTGGTTGTGTTTGAGCAGCCATGCCAACTTTAATTTGCTCCTGTTTCACTTCTTTGTTAAAGAAACATGTTGTTGGGTTTTTTTCTACCACCCAGTTGGGCGTCATGTGTGTGCGTGTGCATGTGTGCGTGCGTGCGTGCGTGCCTGTGTGCATCTGCATGCACTTGATTGCATGCAGCTTTGTTTATAAGCAATTGTCTCCATGTGTCCGTCTGCCTCTCCAGGTGGTCTTTGAAGTAGCATTTAACAGCCCAAGAGGCGGAAGAGTTGCACTTGATGACATTTCCTTTTCCCCAGAGTTTTGCAGCAAAGACACTGGTGAGCTGCAGCCACAGTCACTCACTGTTAGTTCTGAATAGGACAATCTCAATGCCGCCACTAAAAACGGTCAATTTTATAACAAGATGCTTCCTGGGTTAAAATATCAAATCTTCACATTTGTATAATTTTAGAGTGAAGGGGCTTAACAAATAGAGAGGACAGAAAGGTCAGCCAGGAGTGCTTGAGTGAATGAAAAAAAAGAAAGAACAAAGAAGGGAGAAAGGAACACACAAAGGAATTAATGAAAGAATAAAGGAAGAAATGAAATGAAGGATAAGGGGAGCAAAGGAATAAATAAGCAAATATGTGTATAAATGAACATAGAGATGAAGGAGTGGAGAACTCGA
This sequence comes from Selene dorsalis, assembly GCA_900303245.1. Taxonomy (NCBI): domain Eukaryota; kingdom Metazoa; phylum Chordata; class Actinopteri; order Carangiformes; family Carangidae; genus Selene; species Selene dorsalis. The sequence continues at coordinate 38,696 of OMNW01021832.1, forward strand.
TAAAGAAAAACAAATAAATGAATAGATGAAAGGAAAGATGTGAGCATATATGCTCTTGTATGTATACAAAAAGATCAGATCAGCTGAAAAATCTTTACCAGATCAAGCAGTGGAGGTTAAAGTGCTGTCTCTGTCCTGACAGACACATCACATGATTGCCCAGTGGTTTACACAAAAGGTGTCATCCCTAAGGATGAGTGTGCACCTAAGCTTCCTCATGTGTAGTACAGTGTGCAGCAGCTGCTGAAGTTGAGGGAGTCACTAAATATCCATATAAATGTGAATATTGATCCTAGTTGTTGAGCTGCAGATCAAAGCACCATGTGACGGCAATGTTATTCAAACATGAAAATCACTGTGGAGCCACAAACTGAGTCCAAACATGTTGTTCCACAGAGCCGACCTTCGACCCCTCCATCGCCAACTGTGATTTCGAGGCCGGTTTGTGCTACTACACCCAGGACCCGGTCATCGGGTCATCGTGGAGGAGAGTGTCTGTGAAGCCCAACATATTCAGGAATGGAGACCACACCACAGGGGCAGGTGGGAATACGACTGCACATGAATTTTACAACATTTAAACCAGTGTTAGCTGTGACAGATGTTGACTCACCAGTCTGGAGAAAATGTTGCAGGTTCATCATCAGACTTCACTCCTTTACTCAGCAGCAGCTGTCTGCAGAGGTTAACACCAGTGTTACCTCGTCTCCATCACGTCTTCTCCTTTACTGAAACTAGTTAGGAAGACGTAGCATAGATGTAGCAAGATACTAACTGCTGAAGCTCTCGTCAAACAACAGTCATCATCACCCAAATTCAGCTTCTTCAAACAGCTGAGATATTTTTTTCTACTTTGACCAGAAACAATGTAAAAGGTTTGTACCAGATTTTTTATTGGGAGTTAGACACTAAAAGGACAAAAGAGAGCTCAAAGTCCTGCTAATATGTCAGCCAAGACAACTTGGTGGGCCAGTGGAAAGTATCAAAAATAAAATTCACTGTTTGCAGATTTTGAATGAAGCTGGGGTTAAGTGAAGCAGAATTCAGAGCTGGAAAACATTTGAAAACTGTTAAAGTTTAGATCGGTGCCCGATGTGAGTGGTGAAGGGAATATTCATGGGAAGCAGATTCCGAGGAAGTGAGAGTTTCTCAAGAAAATAAGCTGTCTTCTCCTTCCAGGGTCTTTCCTGTTGGCTCACTCGTGGCTGAGCCCGCGCAGTGGATACATGAGTCGGCTCATCAGTCCAACTCTTCCCGGGAACATGAAGTACTGCCTGAGATTTTACTTCTCTCTGAGGGGTGAGCAGCACCCTCAGCCCTCCACATTGAGGGATATTCTGTCAAGACACGTTTTTTTCCCAGTGTGGTGGTGTTTGAATCAGTGTGAATTCTTTGCTGTGATTTATTATACTGGCTCACTGACTACAAATAACTCTGGCACCTGTAGGTTTCAACCAGACGGACCAGGCTCTGGCTGTGTATCTACAGCAGAGCAGCAACCAGGAGAAGATCTGGACTCAGGGGGAGAGGTCCCGAGGAATCTGGATCGGCACGGACATCACCTTCCAAACTTCACAGCCTGCCAAGGTCAGAGGATGTGTGAAAATAAATAACAAGGGGGTAAACAAACAGAGAGGGAAGAAAGAAGGATGGCAGGTGGGGGGTAGTGGAAATCAGGCAAAGGAATGAAGGAATGAATGATTTAAAAACTGGATGAAAAACTGGAAAAACAGAAGGAAAGATGACAAGAAATAAAGAATAAATGCTGGAATGAGGGACGTAAGGAATCAATTAAGGAACGCAAGTAAATAAAGAAACAAACAAATGAATGAATAAATAAAAAACAGAGGAAGGAGGAAAAATTCAATCAATAAAGACAAATATGAAAGACGGAAATGTGATAAATGGATTCTTACTCAAAGAATAAAAAAGCTAATAAAAAGTTAGAGCGATGGATCAGTGATATGATGAGGAAAGAAAACTAGAGTGATTAAAGAATGCAGGTCAGAAAGAAGAGTCTAGACAGGAAATAAATAAGCTGGTTGTCCATTTTGAAACATTTGAAACATTTGTTTGAGGCTTTTATTTACAAAGCAGCCATTGTGAGGGGACACGGTGTCACTGTCGAGCTCTGCGTGACAACAGTGAATGAATGCATGTTAAAGGCTTTCCCTGCAATTATTAGTCTCCTCAAACACTCACTATTTGATTAAAAACCTCTCTCCTTCCTCGTGAGGAATGACAGAGTCTCACACAAACATCTGAGCAGAGAGAGGACAACCACAACAAAATGTCAGATGCTTTTGATCAGTGTGAAGCCGATGTGTGAAGCATTAACGGTCATAAAACTGATGAATTCCGCTGATCTCTGCTCTCTGTTTTGTTCCTCAGCTGGTTTTCATCAGCACATGCAGGAGCTTTTGGGACTGTGGCTCTGTGGCCCTGGATGACATCAGTGTGAGTCTGGGAGACTGTGAGCTGACGGCAGGTAACAAGTGCATTTTAAAGTAAAGACACAAACGCTCAGAGTTCACACCCCATTGTCATACAGTCAAGGATAGTAATGCTTTGGGATACAGCATCACTCCTGTGGTATTTATAGCTGCGCTCACCTGAAAATAATACTGTCACCTCTGCTTGGATGCTGCCTGCATTTGATTGGCCTGGTACCTGTACTCTGCTTAGTGGAGATAAATGGCAACGGCAATCTAATCTAAACTACTATGTTAAGGAATGTGCACAACTAAGGTTCTAACATCAACTATAAACTTCTTATACCGTGATGTGTCTGAGAACAATAACTGTACTGTAAAGAGAACGTCCACAGTGCTCGGGTGGGGGGTCAATAGAGGCTAAAAGTAAAGGGCCCTACTTAAGAAAACGAAAAAGAAATGAAGGGCCAGTCCGAGCCTGTTGTTGGCCCTCAGCAGATTTGCCTCCTCCACACACTCTGATGGTTGCAGGGCCCTGCAGCCAAATATGGATCATCCAGATGTTGTGGTTTGAGCAACACTTCAAAAAAGCACCGGCTGTGAAGGAGGTGAAGACAAACTGATAAGAAAATAACCCAGACTGGCAGTATTATGGTTATCAGCTTGGATCAGTGCAACTGCTTCACTGTTGGCTTCCAAGGATACAAACATGTGAGCTCCAAGGAAAGGAAAATTAAAGAGAAGCCTGGAGTCAGAGGAAGATTAAATAAGTTCAGACAGAGGTTACAGGCTGATAATAAACCTCAGCCTTCTGTCACATGATGGTTGTATTAATAATAATAAAATCTGTTGCAGGCCTGTTGTCGTCAGCTCTGCCGGGACAGTGTGACTTTGAGTCAGGCCTGTGTGGTTACACTCAGGACAAGCAGACCGATGCTGGTGACTGGGAGTGGAGGAGAGGACCCACCCCGACCTCCTACACAGGGCCCAGAGGAGACCACACCACAGGACTAGGTGAGGGTCTCCTCCTCATCAGCTCTTCCCTCACTGCCACGGAATGAAAAGAAACATCCATCAATATCCTCATTTTTATTCTGTAGCACAAAACTACACAAAAACATGTTCAGATGTTGTTGAGACAGAACGACTGTGGCTGTAACCACACCCACTGACTCTTGATTGACAGGTTACTACCTGCACATGGAGGCATCACCTATGCTGCCGGGTCAGAGTATCCGGCTGCTGTCCCGTCCCCTGAGGGGCTCCAGGGGGCCTCAGTGTCTGCGCTTCTACTACCATATGTACGGCTCAGGCACGGGCCAGCTCAGCGTTCACCTCGACGACGACGGAAAGGACGTGTTGCTGTGGCAACGCAGCGGCGAGCAGAGCATTGCCTGGCTGAGGGCCAGAGTAGAGTATCAGTGTGACAGCCAGCACCAGGCAAGACTGAGCACACATCTCTCAGAGCTGTCTCTATCATAGACTATTTTCTATTCTAACTTGTTTCAATGCAATTTAATATTGTATTATGCACTAGTTCTCATCTCCCTTAATGACATGGCCCATTATTTGCTGCTGTTACATAACAAACGTTACAACTAAAGAACGAAGCCTGGACCAAGGCTGCATTGAATTTATGAGGCAATAAAAGTGTCAGAGAAAGAAGCTACTGAGTTTTTCAGAGCGTCTTTATCTGAAGAGGAAGCTCAGCTCTACAAAACTCAAGCCAAGTCAAAACTCAAAAAGCTGACCACCTTCATCACCAAATGAAAAACATCACACACATTTAAACTGTGTGTAAAAGACTGACGATTTACTAAGTGTGATGCTGTTTTGGTCCAGGCTGGATATTTTGGGACTAATAGCTGCTATGTGAAATATTAAGTATTTGGAGCAAGTTTTGTTCTGAATGAGCCAAAACCAGATTGGAGCCAAAGATAAAAACAGAGGGGCGGAGTTCGGAGGAACCTGTAAAGAAAAGCTGGAAGAAATGAAAGTGGTAAAAGTATTTAAGACTTATTAATGCTGAGGATTACATAAACATTGAAGAATTTTTATCAGTCAACAACATGATTAACCACAGAGCTGCTGTTGGTGCTGTGCTGTTTTCCATGTCAAGATTGTAGTTTCCACAGAAATCTGGCTGCATTTACTAAAAAAACATTTGCACAGGATGCATCTATGATGTCTCTGTCTAGGCTGCTCCAGCAGCCTCCTCTCAGTGCTACTGCAGGAATGTGCTCAGTGACGGTAAACCTGGATCTGTACCTGAGTCACTGAGGAGCAAAGACAGAGGGAGGAAGAAGAAGCAGAATGGAGATCAGCCTCTTAAATATGATGCTGCCACAACAATGGTTGTTAGTGAGGCCTTGGGAACCTGTTGATTTTGGTGCTTTACTCGCCAACAACTTTGGTTTTCTCATAAACACATTCCCTAAACTCTCAGTGGCAAACATTTGCTTTACTCTCTCAGGCAGCAAGCACAGCTTCATTCTCTGACAGTGGCTCTCCTCTGTAGAGCCACTGTCAGACTCTGTGGAGGTTTGCTCTCCACTACATTGTGAACAAAATGTGTATGTAAATGCACCTTATCTACCTACCAAGCTACCTACTTATCTTGTGTTCTTCTTAAGTGTTCTCGTCCCATTCTGTGTTTTTATTTTTATTTTATTTTATTTTTTCTACCGCAGTACTTTATTGTTTTGTATTTTTATTGTATTCATTTTATTATATTCAAATACACTGGAGTGCTATGACGACCTAATTTCCCTTTGGGGTTGAATAAAGTAATCTATCTACTTATCTATCTATCTAAATGTACATGGGAGACGAAGTGAATTTTATCCTATAAAACATCAACCACCTTCTACAATCAGCTCCATTATTATTGTTTCTCTCTTTGTCTTTGAACCAGATTGTGTTTGAAGCGACCAGAGGTTCCTCAGTGAGGAGTGACATCGCCATTGATGACATTGTATTTGAAGGTGGACCTTGCCCAGGTAAACTGTTTGAACCTGGCCTAGGTGTCAAAGAAAAAAAAACACACACACATACAGTTTAGGATCTGAAGCAGCCTCCTGAACTCTTTACTACCTCTGCAGAAAACGAGATCCGGGCCACCGTGGGAACCTCCAATGAGATCGAGTAGAGGGGAAGAGGACAGCTGCTGTGTCGGATGCATGAACCCTGTTTCTTTTTTGCACATTACAAACCAAAGCCTTGTCCACTCCCGACTCCTACGTGTCAATCTGAACATGTGGGTATGAATTATGGGTAAAACTTTTCACGTAGTTCTATTTTCATGGAGCAACACATATCAGTTGTGTCATAGTCAGCATTCCTCTGTGCACTGTAGCAACGGAGGGTGTTAAACTGTGTTTGTCTTCACATTTATATGCATTAGATTAATGCTCATTGCTCAAATAAAGTGAGACAGTTATTCAACATGTCTCTCTGTTTGTCTTCTCATCACTAACTGCAGAGTCAGGTACAGGACACAAGTAAGAACTTCACTTCATCTTCTCATCTGTGTGTGCACTGCACTCTACGGAGGACAAATGAATAGTTCAACCTCAAGACCTTTCAGTAGTAACCACAATGTGTCTGTAGAACAAAAGTCCTGAAAACTATGATCAAATAGTGACTCATTCTGCTATTTTCTTTTTCTTTGATCTTTTTTTAAACTTGAATTTGAATTTTGCATGTTAAACAAAGTCCTATAATGACTGCTTTTGTTTAGAAAAGAATAGTTTAGTAGGAAAAACCTTGTTATGGTGCCATTACTGGAAGCAGATGTTGTAGTTTGAAAAATTTCAAAAGGTTTGAACCAAATTACGCTTAAAAATGACAGAACATGTTAACCTATTAAGATAACAAATAAATTTATAAGTCAAAAAAGTTTATTTGGTCAGGACTCAACACTTACCTGCAGTTATTGTATCTACAGCCTTTAGGAGCTGTACAGTGGCTACGAAAGGGTTAAACAAGCAGCGTTATGTGTAACATTAAGTATGTCAGATAGTTCATCAAATCTATGTCAAAATGTGATGATAGTGATCTACTGGTGTTATTTCACAGTTGCACAAAGAAACGTGTCAGTCCTGCCTGGTAGAAACAGTGTTGGCAGCTACTTTCATTTCTGGCATTTCTGTCATTCATTGTCTTTTATGTTATTTAAGGCTCGACAGACACTGATCCCAGCTGCTGTCGTGGTTCTCACAGCTCAGAGATGAAAAAATTGTTATGAAAAAGAACAGATGGTGGACTAATAAGGAAAATGTGTGAATTTTACGTGATCAAAAGTCATTTCTCTTGTAAGTAAATGCTTCAGTGAAAATGACAGAAATGCAAATAGTAACTTCTGAATGTTTAAAGGAGGGAAACACGTTCTCCACACAAACACACAGTGACATGGTGATAAAAGCAATATATTCAGATTTATTTAAACCACATACATACACTGTACATTTCCAAAAACAATTAGTAAAGTTTCATTTGGTCCCACAGGTAGATGTTACATGATGCATGTCCCATCTTTAAGGTATTTCATTGACTCCATCTGCTGCGTCATGGCTAGAACTTCATGAAATCCGGTGCTAAGTCCTGACATGTGCTGGAAGTATGCCTCCTTCTCCACCTGGACTGACAGATTGTTCACCCCTGCGTCTTTCAAAATGGCCGTCACCTATGAATGAGGAGAATTACACAGTCAGAGATCACAGCTCTTCGCACTGAGGAGTACATATAAATTAAAGTCAAATTTTCATGGCACTCCATCCTGACAGATGAATCAGACTGTTGTCAGCTGGTATGGATGCTGCAGTGAAAGCTCAATCTGAATCGTGACTCGACTGTATGTGACTCGACTGTGAC
>OMNW01021840.1:6858-17002 GCA_900303245.1 Selene dorsalis
GGTTGGCAGAGGGAGGGAGGGAGGGAGGGGTGGAGGGATGGAGTGGAGGAAGGAGGAGGAGGGGGTCATGTGCAGGAGCATTTCTTTGGTCCAGTTTCCAGGCAACCAGCAGGGACTCCAGACTGGTCCTTTAGGATTAAGAACTAGATCAAGGCGTGTCGAAACGTATCAGTAGCAGCTCCACAAAAATACCTCATTCTTTTCTGTGTTTGTGCTGCAAACAAAATCTGGATCTTATCTCCACACTGTGTTTTCCTCAAAATGTCTCTGTGTGTGTGTGTGTTTGTGTGTGTGTGAGAGAGAGAGAAACATGTTGTTGTGATATACACAGTGAACCAGTGTGTTGGCGCTGTCCAAAAAAAAAGAAAAGAAAAGAAAAGAAACGAGGTGATGCATGAATATTGTATAAGCACAATGTTAATGAGATGATCAGAACATACATCACACTCAGTTCAACAGCCTCCAACAAGGATCAAAGCAGAGATCTCAGTGATTAGTTCTTGTTTCAATGAAACAAAAAGATTTTTGATTTTTAAAAACACTGAAATTCACTGACACGAGTCAAACAGAACAAAGAGCACGAGGCAGCGACAGCAGGGAAAAGGTCCGTTTAAAGAGATCAACAAGAAAACATGTTAATACAGTAAACAACAACAACACGAGTGTGTGAAAGAACAAGAGCCAGTAAAACACTTTGTAATAACTTCACAAACACAATTACACAACAAAAAACAAAATTAATTGATGGATTAATAAAATAAACACCAATGAAAGAAAAGGCCGCCATGTTTCCTGACATCATTAATGTGTATAGTCACTGTTTACAATGGTTACACTAGTTAAACACAATGGTAAGTCTAGAGCCACCTAGTGGTCATGAGAGCACATTACACACATAAAAGCAAAAAAGAAATGACGGATTAATAAGATTAACACCGATGAAGAAAAAACCGCCATGTTTTCTGACACCATTAACATCTGTACTCTGAGACCTTTCATACTGCTAAAACCAGAGGAAAAGTCTAGAGCCACCCAGTGGTCAGGAGAGCACATTACACACCGAAAAACAAAACAAAATGATGTTATAGTAAAATCAACACCTTTTTATTTCTGTTTTTGATCATTGAAGATTTTAAATCTACCTGGTGATGGCACCAGAGGAGGAGTGATACACCTACAAAGTGTTTGTCTATGACAAAGTAACAACCAATCACTGATAACATAATATCTAATGTGGTATCTAATCGCACCGTTTTACTTCTAACAGTGATCGTTTGAAGTCGATGATGCTGAGATTTAACTCAGAATCAGAGGTGGAAAAACAAACGTTAGGGACGTTGTCCACTGACCGTCCTCCCTGCTGTGTTTCCAGGTGTGGTGACGGCCGTGGTCTTCATCGCTGTGTGTGCTCTGGCCGTGATGAGCCGCCTCCTCTACCAGCAGCGTCAGGCCCAGGCCAGCGGCGGAGGAGGTGGAGGTGGAGGTGGTGGCAGTGGCAGCAGCATCAAAGAGGAGCACAGACACAGCATGTACACGGACTACAGGACAGAGCTGCACCTCCACAACTCAGTCAGGGACAACATGAAGGAGTACTACATCTGACCACAGCCGGCTCCCCGTGGCCCTCAGTCCATACAATTACCTCTGTGTGGTGAAGGATTAACAGGTGGACGTGCTGCCGCAGCATCCGGAACAACAAACACATCTCCGTGCCCTGGACGTCCCCCAGGGACACTCCCAAAAAAAAGTCCACTCTCTTCTTAACGCTCAAGTACAAGCAAGTGGCTGAACCTTTACAGCTGTTAGTGTATTTGATGTTGGTGAAACTGTGCGAATCGAGCTGCTGTGGTTTCTGTCGTCCCAAAATGTGTAAAGCAAAAGATGAATGTTCTGGCAAAGATGGAGGACGGACGGACGGATGGACGGAGGGATGGACGGATGGAGGGAGGGGACGCTGAGAGAACGAGTGCAGCGAGCTGGAGCTGCCGTCCATCCTGAACCGCGCACAACATAACAAAAAAAAAAAAGGAAAAAGATTTCAAACCCTCAAATGCTGAATCTCTCCACGTCTCAGTGGGGACTCTCTAAATTGTACTCGCAAGTCAGGAAATGTAGGCCAGGCCTGTAAGATATGCGCGCGTTTCGCTGCCGTCTTTGTTTTTGCAGTGGTGGTGAATGTTGTAGAAGAAGCAGAAGAAGAAGAGGATGATGATGATGAAGAAGAAATGGGGACAATACTGCCTATACTGTATGAGTGCCTAATTTGCATAGAGTTTTTATTTGAACATTTTTGCAGTTATTCATGTGGTTTTGCAGAGGCAGTTGCATTTACATAGAGAGGAGCTTATTGTCATTCAGTTGTGCAGCCCACGCCACACGAAGTAAAAAGGAAATGGGAATTTCCCAGTCATGCGCAACATCTGCCAGTTTAACCACCAGTAAAGAGTCTCACACACACACCGAGCTGGTTTCCCGCTGAGCTGCGGCACGGAGACGGGCCGACCTTCACAAGTCCATCAGACCTAACCTGTTGTTTCCTGGATGGAAACCAGGCAGCAGACTGCAGCTCTGTGCAGCAGCGTTTAGGCCACATGTGTTTAGTTCTAGGCAATATTTAGCAAATGACCTATGAAATCATGGATTTTTATATTGATTTAATTGTGCTAATTCATTGTGTATTCTTTTTTCTACCAGTACATAAAAATCTGTACCAAGAGAGTAGCAGACATAAGAAATTAGTGAAGAGGATCCTAGTATTAAAATAAACCTGTATTTTACACTAATATGTCCGATAAGACGTGTGTGAACCAAACGGCCTTTGTGACAAACTCTGCAGGCAGTAAAACATAAAACCAACACTGCTTCTACTGTCGCACGCAAAGGTGGAGTCGGTTTGAAACAATCACAGCAGCAAGTTGTTGTTCAGGGTTTGTACATCTGTAAAGTAAGAGAGAGGGGGAGGGGTTAAAATGTCCAAGTCACAACCGACTCTGACTCCATCATTATGTCGTTGTTTCTTTTATCGCAATCGCCGGTGAAAGCCAAGTAGACAGGAAGAGGTGCTTTTATTTCCACAGTGTGAGGCTGTGATGTGTGTGTGTGTCGTTGCCCTCTGTGTAACCAAACTCAAAGGTGCAAAGGTTTCGGTCTGTCCGGTGTGGGGTTTTTAGTCGTTGAAGAAAAGGCAGCCATGTTAGCTGACATCATTTGTATCTATAGTCACTGTTGGGGGGTGAGGTGGTGTTTTCTATGTATTTCAACAGCAAGAACTTTTAATAGACACTGGTTAAACATGGAAGGAAGTCTAGAGCCACCTAGTGGTCCTGAGAGCACATTGCACGACCAAAACAAAAATCATTTAAAGGCTGAATGAAATCAAAGAATTTTTTTAAATAATTCTCACTTTTGAAAATGTTAGACTTGACCTGAAGGTGGCGCCAGAGGAGAGCGGTGATACACCTACATGTGGCTTAGCTCAGCTCTACGTTAACAGTTTTAGCTCGTTATCCACCGGCTTCAGCTGCTCTCAGGTTAGCCGTCTTCATCAACAGTGTAATAGTTTAATGTGTTAAATATTGAGGTCTTAAGCCCCTCCCCCCCTTAAAAGGACAAAAATAACAGCTGTATTTCAAAATGAGAGGAGAGCGGCATTTTAGTTTTGTTTTTTAACGAAGTGTCAGACAGGTCTGATTCCTCTGAAGCAGGAAGCAAATCGTGAAGATATTTGACTGTGACTCCATTTAGTTGTCTTACCTTTTTAATTTTATTTATTGTTTTGTTTTGGACCAATGCGCTGATGAACGGACGGATGTGAGGACTGACAAACAATATCACCCTTCCTTCCTGGAGCCCCCGCCACCGCCGCCACTGCTGCCGCTGCCAAGGTTAAAGATTACGTGACTGAAAGTGACAGGGGAAGCGGGCGGGTCGAGAGATAGGGTCTCGAGCCTCTGGACCTTATCTGTGCATGTCCTTGTAATCTAAGTACGTCTCAAGATGTGATAGTCTGCAGATCTCCAGTATCAGAGAATGAATTCATTACCTCTCAGAGTGTTTAGGTTCTATTGCAGTGGGTAATATCACGTGGGTACTTCTTCTAAATGATTTGTATAGCTGCAGTTTTATTAAGGATCTATTGTATAGATGTATAATTTAATAATAAAAGTGAATATATTGTTAATCCACCGTGTGAAAATGGCTTCACTTCAACATATTCAAACTCAAAAGATGTTTAAAATCTTCTTTCATTTGTTTTTAACCAGCAGTGACTCCAGTCACACCTTTAACATGATGTTTGCTGCGGGTGGGAAGCCAGTGAGGGATCACACCCCAGCGGCTGCACCGGTGCCTCCTACTGTTTGGAGGTGAGATATTTGGAGGGGAATGGTGTGAAGCGTCCATGTTGTGCCCTCCAGTAAAGGTCCTTGAAGATCTACAAGAGCTATAGATGTTTCATTTCTTTGTCAAATGAAGCTACAACGGCTGGTTCACCTGAAACACCTGAAACAGTCAGAAATCCACTTCTCACGTTGGATCTTCACGTCAACAGCTGATGGCACAACTGTTCAAACCCAGGGTCTCAGATCCTCAGGTGTTTGTGAAAAAAGTTACTAAAGGCTGGCAGAGTTAGTGATGCAGAACAAAAATCCGTCTCGCTTTTGGTTCGGCTTTGATGTCCAAGACTTCGACTGAAGGCCACACCTCAGCTGACCCCTAACCCCAAACCATATTTTTAAATTATAGCGAACAAAACACAACCAGACCACCACCGTTGACTTTGAAGGCCGATGGAAGATTTTCACCGTGTCCACCTTTACCGCTGCATCGTAGAAGTTGACTCCTTTCACTAACCTTCATTCCTTTGGACAGTGGTACAAGGAGCGATTGAACTGAGCTGTGGCCCAGTATAAACCAGAGTTTGACCGTGTGGCTGTTTACAGCTGCATCGTTTCTATGTTTCTATTATTCTAAACTGTACCAGTGCATCCTGGTCGGCTCGTGAAGGATTGGCCCCTCGGACCCTTCGTCGTCCAGAAAAGCTGCGTTTCTTGGCCCCTGAGCAGCTCGTGTCTCTTTTTAGAGGTCGCTGCTGCAGAAGGTTTTCTCTGCACTCACTGAACTAAAACACACATACAGATGTACTGATTTCTTCCTTGACCCCCCTTGAAGGAACTTATGATTTCTGACTACAACATTTCGTGACCCCCCAACAATGACACGCACTTTTCTTTTTTTTTCTCCCCAGCACTCGTAAAGGCAGCTACAAGCTCCTTGTTTACCACTTTCGGTATCATGAACCATTAGAGTCAATAGCCGGACTGCGGAAGGGCCCGTTGCCCTCTGAGTGCACACCGGGGACCGGCCAGTGATCTAATGACCTTTTAAAAGCAGCTCTCGAAAAACACATCACTGCTACATCTTCTGCCAACACAGGAGCTGAACGAGCAGAGAGACTCTGAACATCCCACAGACTCAACCCTGAACAATCTGTAGCTTCAAAGTAGATGTTTTTTTCATTTTCTTTTCTGCTGCTGATTTATTCAGAAGAAAAAACTCTGGTATGTGAACGCCTCTCGGTGCCAAATAACAAACACAAATAAACTGTCACATGTTTCTGCCTTATAGAGGCTGTTTTTTTTTTATTTTAGGAAATTAATGTGCAGAAAAATCTTGCAGCCCGTTGTCCAAACACATTTACTAGACATCAACACAGTTTGCGTAAATGATACTATTTTAAAAGCCTCCAGAGGAACGTGTGAATCACTGCAGTTGTTGGCAGTTCCTCCTCGCCTCCCGTCTTTAAGGTCACACACACACAGGTTATATTTGGCCCAGCGTTCGCTAGACCATAAATCTTTATGCGCTCTCCTTCGTGATGAAGCCGCAGTCGAGTCAGTAAATCGCTGCATTTTGATTGACTGGGTAAAGCGTCGCCCTCCTCGTTGTCAGACTGTCATGTGTCTCGGGCCTGGAGGAGCCTGGAAATGTGTTTCACTGTATGAATCTCAGAGTTGACATCAGTAAATCCAATTTACACGTTGAGTTACAGTAAACAAGCTCAACATGCCATTACCCAGAACCTCATGTGCACTGGACACGTCGATATGATTCCAGGCAGCTGCAGCAGCATGTTGTTGCTAATAGCACACAGCTATTATTATTATTATTCTTATTATGAAGAGGGCTGATGGTCGTTACAAATATGCTCTTTGCTTTCGGTCTGATCCACTGGCTGATGCCATTAGAGTCTGAGCGGGACATAAGGGACCGATAAACACTTTGATGGCCTTTAGAAATCAGCTTCTTTTTTGCAGTGTAATATAAGGAGAGACTAAACCGCTGGGAATTCAATTTTCTAAAATAAAATTGAGAGGGCGGTAGTTTACAAGTAGCTGCTGCTGCTGCTGCTGCTGCCATACAGACGGAGTGATCATCATCATTACTGGTGATCAATACAGGGCCTCTCCCTGATGGATGCTCCCCCGCCCCCGTCATTGTTGAAGGATCATTGTTCCTGAGCTCCTGGAACAATCAAACCAGGCTTTAACAGAGAGACGTGGGTTTTCTCCGAGTCTGTGTGCTGCACTGTGTAACATCTGTCAAACATGTTACATAAAACATAGTGAAGATATTACACATGCGTCCCTGTTGTGTTGTCGTTGTTGTTGTTGTTGTTATTAATTGTTCATTGCTGTTTTGGCAGAATTTTTATCAATATTTATTGATCCAAGGTCGAATCTCTTCCTTGGGTCGAGTTGGGTCAAGTCGGTTCACGAGTCTCACGTCTGCAGCTCTGCGCAAGGTTTTCCAATGTACACATATAAACACACACATCTGTGCACCTGCAGATCACACACACAACACACATTCACATTGGCAGGCGTACACAGACAGAGACACGTCAGAGATGTTAAAAAGTTGCTATGGTGACAAAAACTAAAGCCCATCTCTTCTACAGGAGCCCAGCAGGAACAGGCTGGTGTGAGGAAGGTGGTTTTCTTCATGTTCTGATTTTCACCTTGCAGCTGTTACACATGTGGAGGCGCATCTATCTGCTTCTCAGTGAACAGATGTGGAGATGGATACTAACCAACCCTACAGACCTACAGACGGACTCTATGAGAAGCACAAAGGTGTCGGTGCTGCTGCTTCAACCAGGACCATCATTCTCTCAAAACCATTTAAGCTGCAAATGCTTTAGGCTTTACAACAGGGCCAATCAATTAAAAGAGTTAATCATGAATATTCACATTAGAGTCCATTGTTATATCATGATTAATGGCAAATTTATCACACATTTTCTATTTGTTCCAAATCTATCTTAGAGGGATATGCCAGCTCGTACGTCCAGCACATAAATTGGTAGGATTCATTGTTTGTGGGGGAGGAGCCTAATAATTCAAGTAATGATTTTAATTGGATGTAAAAATAAATGAGTTTGACGTACAATGTAACTTTTTGACAAGATCAAGATAATAAATCAGCGACAAACGGGATTAACAGAGTTACAGGAATAAAGCTGGGAAAGTACATTTTCCATTTCATGAGGCCTTTAATGACCTGCATGAAAATGAGTCTCTTCAATGTGTGATAATTCAGCTCAGCACAATGATGGAGATAAGGCTAATGGCTCCAGCAGCAGCAGCAGCAGCAGCAAACATCAGCATCCTCACAAGCCGCTGATCCGTAGGACAAATGGAAATAGAGGAGCAGTTAGTCGATAGCGTCAGAGTGCTAAGATCTAATGTTATTTCTTTTTAATGTAACTTTGGATGCTTTAAATCGGCAACAGAGCTTTACTGGGAGTTGCAGCTTCACAGCTTCAGTGTTTTTGGTTCATGGAGAGTAATTTTGTCCACAGCAGGCGGCTCTGAGAGGAGAAATAAAAAGCCACCGCCCACTTCCTGAACAGCAGAGACACTGAGTCAGAGCAGCTGTTGAACGCAGCATTTAGCAGCAAAATGGACAGATGTGAGACCAAAACACATGAGCGCTGAATCAGGAAGTTAAGATAGGTTTTTTGCTAGGCTGAATTACTCCACCAGACATTGAGATAGCAGCTGACGTTAAACCAACACTGCCATACTCCACCTGTCCACCAGGTGTCTCTTTTTTCAAGGCACTCTAGCTCCAACAACCTCAGAGGAACTTCAGTGACCTCAAGTTCACAATCCAAGATGGCCGCCCCCGAGCGTCAACAGTAAGTAAAAACTGAACATTACGCTGTTTATCAGCCATTTAGTTTTGTTTTTGTGTCATTAAATCATCAGTCGTACAGACACTATTGTGCGACCTCTACCTGTAGACATGTTGTTGTGTTGCTTTCACGCAACAAACTATCACGTAGTCTGTTGTTATCAGCTGGTGTTAGCTGACGATGCTAATAACAACGATAGCTAACAAGATGGCTGCTTTTTCAACTTACGACTCGGATGTGATGTCATTCCCAGGTCAAACTTTGAACGTGTGCGTGAAATGCAGCATCAGCTCCACCTGTTCACCTGTTTCCCATCAGCCTCGGGAACTTCCCCCACCCAGCTACAGGTGCAGGTAATGTCCACTTTCTTGTTTCCTTGTCTCCAGTTCTTGTGTTTTAGAAAGGAAAGATGGAGAATTCATATAGTGCTTGGAAAATGCAACTGTTACTCATTTTTTATATCAACTTTATTTACAACACATGGTGGAGATAAACAGTGACAAATTGAATCCTCTTTTTCTGTTTGGATACACACACACAGGGTTAGTTAAGCTATTTAAAAATAAAAATCAATTAATCAAA
The DNA here is from genome assembly GCA_900303245.1 of Selene dorsalis. Classification (NCBI taxonomy): domain Eukaryota; kingdom Metazoa; phylum Chordata; class Actinopteri; order Carangiformes; family Carangidae; genus Selene; species Selene dorsalis. Next base: position 15,638 of record OMNW01021840.1, read on the forward strand.
GGGCCAGAATAAATTAAACTGTGCAGACTGTAAGCAGGCTAAATACAGAGTCTCCGAGAAACAACAACTTTGACCTGTTTTATACGTTTGTTAAGAAGAGAAAGAAAAGAATTTCTAAGCATTTATTTACAGCATTTAGTATTTAATTAAGACAGTGATGTTGTTGTTAACATTTTATTCATTTATCAACGACATAAAAAAAAAAGACTTTGTGCCAGATCAGGCACAGATCTCCTCGGTAACGTCAACTAACGTTCGCCCGTACTAACTAATTTTCATATGACTGCCAGCTGTGTTCGTATCTAATGTTATCATAAGAAAATACAAATATCTCACTTTACTCTACCCACAAGGTGAGGGTATGGGGGACCACGCCCACCTAGGAGACAGGACCACTTCAGGGTCATCTCGCTCAGATAGGCCGTGACCTTTTGCTCTAGTAAAGCGTGGTCAGTGCAGCAGCCTGTCTGTGCCTCGGTCCTCCATGTCTGTGCTGTGACAGACTCTCAGGTCCAGTTGAGTGTGGTCAGACACTCAGGGTGAGCAGGCGGTCAGTTCACATTAAAGGCTCAAGTCTACAGAGCCTGATATTGATACTGCTATTGATATTGATATTGATATTGATATTGATACGTGTTAATGACGGACGGTGGAGCCGTGCAGCGAACATGAGAGTTTATGGAGGTTACTGTGTGTAATTACACACACCAATCATGCTAAATTGGGCAGGAAATACACAGCGACCAGACCCGAGTGGTGATGAGTGAATCTCATGTCAGTTTGATTTAATGAAATAATAATGTAATAAAGTGATGACTCCATGTTGGTAACAGCCTCACAGCTGCTGCTCAGTTTAAATGCCCCCAGATGGAGTCACATGTGTCCCATTCACCAACTGTTTCCCTCCATGTGTCTGAAACTCTCTTGATTTGTCCCAACACACACACACACACACTTGTGTAACAAAACAGAGAGAGAGGAGATGAAGTGGTTTGGATCAACTCCACTGCCTATTGATTAGATTCAGTACTTTCTGTTTTGACATCAGGGCCACCTACACAAACTCCTCACAGCACACTCTTTTTTTTTTTCAGCAATAAGAAAAAGTTGGAGACAGTTTCTCTGCGTCAAAAAATTCCTGCGTTAATGAGCCGCGGTGCATGGGATCCTCTTTTAACTTCCTGTACAAGAGCTATTTGACTGAAATTGAAAAGTAAATTATTAGAGGACGGCGTGTAAATTATATTACTGACTGCCGTGCTGCTGTATTTTTCACAGCATGCACGTCTCCATCAAATAAGACATATAATGAAGCGACGCTCTGTGTGTGTGTGTGTGTGTGTGTGTGTGTGCTCACCAGACGGA
>OMNW01021842.1:3312-18232 GCA_900303245.1 Selene dorsalis
TTATCTTTTCCTCATTATGCTTTGTCATTCCAGTTAAACCCTGTGTTTTTTTGAGGGATATCAATAGAGGAACCATCATTTTTCTTTGTCACTAAAGTCCAATCAGCATGTAGAGTAATGTCATCATGCAGTATCTATATGTTTTCATGTACCAGTGTTTTAAGAATGTGGTTTATTCCTGTATATTATTGCACTTTTTGATTGACGCATGTTGCTCCACTACTGCCTACCAGAGTTTCTGTTTGGTCTGTCGTTGTTTGAACAATATTGTGTTTTGTTTTTTTTTTTTCTCTCTTTTGGCGAAAAACCTCATGTCTGCTTTCTCCCAGCTTGGTGGTCGTGCCAAACATGATTGATATAGAAAAACGCCCTGATTTGTTCATGGATGCACCTTCTGTGAGGATAATCAAGGTATCTGCAGTTGTCCCAGACAACATTTCTCTGTGACGCCTCCTCGGTGGCGGTCCGCAGCTTCTTCAGGGCACAAAGAAAATCACTGTTTGACTGATTTGTGAGGAAGTATGTATGTAATGCATCCTTGATATTTACAAGTATTTTTGTATGAAACCCTATGGGTTGTTCTTTTTTTTTTTCTTGTTTTTTTTGTATTAAAAACTCATTGAAAATGAAAATGATCCAGTGTGTGCGCTCTTTCTTACACAGTGAGGTAGAGTCAGGTGGTCTTCAGGTCCGTCTGGTAGAGATCAGTGTGTGACTGTGGTTTTGTTCAGGTTAAGGCTCCGAGGCTGAAACCTTGTCAGGTGTTTTCGAGGTCCTGATCTGGGAACAGGTCCTCGAGACAAATTATGGATCAAGTTCTCCAGTTGTGAAACCTCCTCATGCACAGACCTGTTCTGGATCTACTCTGAGAGGTGTGGATCCTGATTCAAACATCGAGGACCACGGTCTGGAGCTGGGTGGATGTTGGACTCTGGTCTGGGGCTGATGGAGGTGGATGTGGTGATGAGTCGGCAGGTGTTGAGATGAGACTGGAAGTGGACCAGGCTCCTGGATTTATGTGGATGGTGGACGTCCTCAACAGTCTCAACGTGAACCCTGATCCTCCAGAAGTGAAGACATTGACCTCTTAACCTACTGAGTCACATCCACCACCACCACACACCTAATATATTGATAAGTTAATATATATATGGAGCGATGTCTGGAACCTCCTGGTTCACCTGCTGCTGCTGTGACCTGAAAACAGAGAAGAGGAAGATACTGGACGGATGGATTAAAGTTCAGACCTCCAGCTGTGACTGTGGAGGAGGAGGAGGAGAGGAAAAGCAGACGACCACAGGCGGATGCTGAAAAACCCACCGAGAGGAAGTGTCTCACTCAGGAGTACGAGTCATGTGATCGTCACGTGTCCAGGAAGTGTCACCTTCATAACTTCGGTAGAAAACAGCTCCACTGGAAACTGTCCTCACCTGTCCTTGAGCAGAACTGATGATGTAACCGATGATGTCATCAGTCCCCAGGAGGTGGTAAACATTAACATAAACACGTCCTTCAAGGTCAGTGCTGTCTTTTGAACCAGACCCACTGTATATATTAGAATAATTTGTGTAATTTTATGATTTTTTTTCCCCATATTTGTTTGAGATGAACACAAAAATAATTGAAATAATAATTAATAAAGACTCGTTAAATGAGCCGTTTCATAACCACTGTGCACCATGACGGTCGAGGAAATTCTCCAAAAGTTTCCACAGTTTCATTTTCACCTGCTCTTCCTCTTGTTAACGAGATCAATTTCTCCATCACAGTACACAATGACTTCTCCTTTATCAATGATTTCATCTCATTAATTAATAAAACCAAGTCATCATTAACCCACTCTTTCATACAGAGGCCCACGAGGGTCACTGTATGAGTGGGTGGGTTGTAGAGGAAACGTACAGAAGTTCATTGTTAACAGAGACGATGATCAGGGTCATTGTGATGAAATATGTGTTTGAAGTTGTGTTTTGTTTGTTTTTTAACTTTTGTTGTGTTTGTGTCTCGGCAGCTGTTGTAACCTGAAGCTCAGAGTCGTTACAGTCAGAGTCATCGTTCAGCGACAGATGACTCATTAGTCATCGTTAAGTATTTGTAGAGCGTCCTTATCAGGTAGGGAAGTTACTGATGTTTCATAACGTCCTGAGCTCACTCAGCTGTTTCATACTGAAGTGAAACCAAACAAACTCAACGGGATCATTTAACTTTTTATTTATTTATTTATTTATTTTTTAAATCTGAGTCAATGCGGCCTGGAGCTGCACTGAGTGTACAGTTACAGTTACTGTGACCATGTAGGACGACGACACTCGCCCACTCACAACTGTTGTCCGGTGCCCATTTAAAGTCGTCGCCCGCCACACAGCAGATATGTTTTCTAAAATAAGCGGATCCAGCGTCAAGTGTTTACTAAAATAAGAGAGAGCGAGAGAGAGAGAGACAACAGGTGGGCACATGTAGAGCAAAAGTCAAACACAACACAAACACAACAAGCTGATTGACGGATGGAAACACTACACACATGTCCCACCGCCCCCTGCTTTCCAAGAAAGACCAGCGTGGATGGAAACTGATCACTCCATCACTCCATCAACACACACACACACTAATACAGCTTATAGTTTACCCCCCTGTTTATCCAGAGGCCTATAAAATATTTACTGTAATTGCTCACATACACTGACCTTGACCTTTGACCTTTGACCTTTGACCTTTTAACTAATAAAATCTGATCAATTTGTTCTCCATTGTCTTTGTGGCCTTTGTTTTTTTTTTCACAAAATATAAGTGGAGTTCTTCAGATATTATTGTTCACAAGGCCCAGACCACGATGTCAGAGGTCATCACTGTGACTGTTTCCATAAGTCCAGACAAACACGTCTCTGCCTCTGGAAACTTGTGTGTGTGTGTGTGTGTGTGTGTATATATACATGAACTATTTGTGTGTATACATGCTGTATCATGTGAGTGAACGCAACAGGTTCACCTCCGCCTCATTGGAGGTGTTGATTGTTTCCGTTACCTGAAGCCAAACTTTAAATCTACAATAATGATTTTATTTTGAAAGGATAGCCATTGAGAGGTCAATAATACAGAGTCATAATGAAAAGTACACACAAAACATGATACTAGACTTTTAGACACACACACACACCGGCAAGTATTACATAATCAGAATCAGAAAACCCTCCTCTATAATACATATGTAACGGTGGGCCTTTGTACACATCTGCACTTTTTTTCCACTAAACAACGAAAATATCACTTTAGAATAATAATTTAAAAAAAAAACTATTATAAAAAATTTATAAATGTAAAGGTTATTAACTTAAACACATATAATACAGACACATTATATACACATTCAGTTTGTGTACAGTTATCAGATGTGTTTACAGTAATACTCACTTTACCAGTTACATATAAGAGTAACCTGTAGAAAATAATAACAGCTTTCAATGGCATGATTTGTTACGATCAGACAGTTAAGATACGACGCTGGTTAATTACCGGTCGTTGGAGGATTTATCTCTGAACTAATTCTTAAACCAGTCTGTCACATACCAGCTGTACATACCGACGCACTCACACTCATTACATTGTTACACAATCATTCTGTTTTTGTAAATAGGTCAAGTGATCCGTCTCTTCTCCTATATCCACCTGTGCTGAAACACAAGGTGTGTGCCCCCGTCCCTCCCCTGCCCTCCACCGACCATCATGTTTGGTAATCGTCCTGACCAGGTCTGATCACACACACACCTCTGACACATTGTCCTGGGCTGGGACAGACCAGCCGTCTACACTACAGTGTATAGAGGCCTGTGTGTGACATGTAGGTGTTTGTGTGTTGTTTGTGTGACAGTGATACACCTTGTTCTGTTTTTAATTACTGATTTACGAGATCTTTAAACAAAACCTGACACAATCTGCTCCCAAGAGCAACAACATCGTTACCACCTTGGCACCGTGGCACCACCGGCATGTTTGCACACCTCGCCCCACTCTCCGACGCCGGCCTGTGATTGGCTGAGGCGAGGGAGCACTCGGCTTCTCTTTGGCTGGAGGCAGTTGTTCACGAGGGTTAGCATTCGCAAGCCGCATGCTCACACACTCACACACTCACACACCTATGCACACACCCACAGCGTCTGAGCTGGTTTCCTGCAGGCATGGATTTGTTGGTCCCTCCCATTTGCTCCCTCGCTGGAGACTGTGATTCACCACAGGAAGCTGACAAAGTCTGATGGTGAGATACCTGACATGCTCCGACACGCATTGGTAAATCACTCTGACAGACAAATGAGTCAGTTAAAGTGTTGTTGCTAAAGTAAAACCACTTTCCTCATATTAATCTGAGTGAGAACAACAGATTAGTTGTCCCTCTGAACCTCCATTCACTCATTTCAAACCACATACTAAATACTCCCAGCATGCATTGTGGGTCCTCCACTGAAGCAAACAAAATCTGACTATCCTGGTCAAGCTTGGAAAACACTGCACCTCCCATAATGCAGCTGGGTACTGTCTCTGCCCTGTGGCACAGTATCAAGGCCACACCACTGACCAAAAAGGAAAAAAAACCCAAAAAACTAAAGTTTAGGGAATTACAGTTATTACAAGAATGAAGTCTAATAATAGAAACGTGTCCTGCGCAATCGTTTCCATGTCCTTATTTGCGAAACTTCTGCTAGAGTCGCCCGGCCTTCATCCTTTTTTTAAAACTTACGATATTTCTTCTGAAACAACCCAGAACAATGACTGCTTTATTCACTTTTTTTGTCATAAAATTATCACTTTATTCAACTTAACATCACAAACTTTTCATTAAAATATTATGATAATGTCTTTTAAAAATGTCACCAGAGACTCATTCAACTTTATCTTGGAAACTGGAACCAATTAACACTCAGGATCTAATTTTTTCGTGGTTTTCATCATCACGTAGTTCACATTAGCACCAGTAATTAACCTGCTTTATGTGTGTGTTTGTACTGTGGGATGAAGCTGGAGAGAGACCCACACAGGAACAGAGAGAACATGCAAACTCAATGGAAGATTCATTATTCAAGATTCAAAACTTTATTGCCATGTCGACATGTTGATTGGAATTTGCTTCAGTGGGCTTCATGCACCGAAAATAACAACACTTATAAAAAAACATAAAACCAGACCAATAAAAGGAGTAAAATACTAAACACTAAGGAACCTGTGGTGAAGGATTAGCAGCATATATAAATGTATATATAGTGCATGTTAAAAGTGCAGAATAAAGTAAATAAAAGTACATAATAAAACATTGATGACAGCCCCTTGGTTAAAATATATCATGTAAACGGTTGTTCCTGATTTTAAAGGAACCAGAGTTCATTTTAACAACTGTGTTTCACTTTCCATAGAAAGTATGAATGAATACAATGAGTATACTATTAATTAAAAATGTCTGGGGGCTCGACAGACTGTGAAGGGAAGGGAGAAACCAGGAGAGGAGGGAGGAGAAGAGGGAGTGAAGAGCCTGTGGAGAAAAACAACACACTGAGACTGTGGGAAAGATGAAAATCTTCAAGCCACATCATCACGGCTTCTCAGAAACTCGACAGGTTTCCCCACTTCTCTCTCTTTCTCTTTATCCTGCTGCTGCTGCTGCTTCATCCTCTCAGAAAAACAAATTCCCCTCTTCATGACATCGTGTCCTAAAAACCACACAGAGCAGCGATTGGCTGATGTCGGCTGCCATGCGTCCTGTGATTGGCTGAGGGGCCTTGTACATGCGTCGGGCATGCAGGCAGGACGTGCCTCCGAGCCTCGGACTGCTGTTTCTGATCCAGCTGTGTTACTCTGGCACTCTCTGTCTTCTGCTGCCGAGGAAACTTTCACTTCTCATAAACCTGGTGTGATTTCCACACAGGACGATTCCTCAATGTCCAACTCCTCCACACACACACACACATCAGCAAAATCTGACCTGCATATTGGATCATAAGGGAAGTGAACTCCATCAAGTTGACAACACATGCACTGCAAAAACACAAGCGTTAGACGTGTTTCCAGGGACGGACCTGGCTAAAGCCTGATGCTAAGCTAACAGTACTTATTATTTGCAATAACATCTGGATCATGCAACATTACGGTCATGATAAACCTAATAAACACCACTAACAGTCGTCTTTCTGAGTCTCTGCAGACACTTTGGTTGTACGGTGAGGTTTTTGCAGGGCATGTGCTGCAGATGTTTTCTGAATTTGTAGCATGTTTGTGTCCTTGCGTGTGTTTTCATGAGATATAGGGCTCTCAGGGTCACTGTGCTGTTGTTTTCTACCAGTGGCTGTAGCACGTGTGTTTCATCTTCCCTTTCTTTTCTTTTTATTTTTCTTCTCTCAGCTTGTCAACAAATTAGCAGGTAACGAATAACGCTCCACAACGGTATCTGGATCCCAAGAGCAAAAGAAAAACAGTTGTCCCATCACAGTTAATGCATCATCTAATGCTACAATCACAATCGTATCTTTGTTGTGTCTCTGTCAATGTCGGATGAGCTAATGTTTTAATATCCAACAAGAACAAATGTTTGTCTGGACAGAGAATCAAAGGTTTGTTAAGTGAGACTTTACATATAGTCGAGGTGGACTACTTTACTGCTAAGACACTCGGAGGGTCCAGGAGATAATTGTTCCTTAGATGATTTGCAGGGGAGACATCAAACCTCCTGGTGATGTAGCATGTCCACTGGCCCTATGATGGATCCCTGAGGGACTCTGACTGGGACAGAGGAGAGGGAGAAGAAGAATGGCCCTGTACCTGTAGCCACAAAGAGTGTCCTGTGTTAAACCAGTTCAGAGCTGAAACCTGAACACCGGCCCGCTGCTGAAGACGCCTGAAACATGAAGCCGACACTGACGTCCCAGGTGACTGCAGGTGAGCCTCCGACCTTACACCTGAAATAAACGTCTTCACATCATGGCACAGAAACATGTTTGATATCTAGAGAGAACACACACACACACACACACACACATATATATATCACCTGATTACATTATATAAAGACTTGGGTGCGGAGTCAGGTGATGCCAAGATATTGACCTGTCATGACCTCCAGAGTCACCAGACTCATGGTCCAGGTCAGACTGAAGACAGGACAAGTTTCTCCTTTACTACACTTATAAAGGATTTTGTGCATAATCAGTTTGTGAACTTGGTTTTAAACACTTTGTAAATCACAAATAAGCAACTAGTTTTCATAGTTTGATGCAGGCTCACTATTTGGCAACAACAACTTAATGTTTACAGCTACTTTAATCTGTGTTACTGTCATTTATAACCGTTAAATCAAGTCATTTCATATGATAATTTGATATTCCACCAGTTACACTTGTTGACCATTAAGATTTCTTAAGCGGTTAATTATTAATAACTTAACAAAAAGGTGATGTGAAGAAGCAGACAGGTACAAAAGTGTGACGATGATGAGAAGGCTTCACACTGCAGATACATGTGGGATCACTATTTGGCAAGCAACAGGTCACTGCTGCTGCTCTTTTTTTTATTTATTGTTTATATCATCTTATTAAGTGATGACAATAACCAGATTATAAACCATCAACAGATGCTTTATAAGGGAAACCTGAGTGTACGCTGGTGCCCAGTTTTCATGGTGATTTACGTGCAGCAGCAGCAGGGACAGATAGTAATAGTGAACACTGGCTCAAACGGCCGCAGCCTCATTTTTACACAATTGCTGTTGTGTAAATTTCCACTCAGGGAAGTTGTGTTTGAAAGGTCACATCAGCAGATCTCCACGTCTCAGTTCCCTCTTGTTTTTTTTGTTTTTCATGCAGGTTTGACATCCTCCAGCAGCTCCTTGTCGTCCTTGAGGCAGACCCGTGGGTAAACAGTCACATACCGTCTCGCTTTACACGTTCAACTCTGCTGAACGTGTAAAGCGAGCGCTACACAGAGAGAGAGAGAGAGAGAGAGAGAGCACACCACACCTACAGTACACTGTCACATCTTGTACCTCAGCAACAACAACACCTCTCTCTCTCTCTCTCTCTCTCTCTCTCTCTGCAGACTTGGTGTTTACTGCCACACATTTTTTTGCTGTTGTATTATGTAATGTGTTTTCCTGCTGTGGAGGTGCAGCTGTTTGTGTCTGTGCAGGGACTGCAGCGACGGGTTGAACTGAACACGCACGAGGAGGGAGCTGGGAACAACAAACTTTAAAAACTTTAACATCTTTTTTTTTTTCTTTTAAACTTTAATCGTATTCACACACAGGTCACTACTAAAGACGTGTCTCTGAGAGCTGCAGTTTTAGACTCACCACAGCTGCAGATACTGTGAACCACATGAAACAGTGACAGTAACTGTGGGTTGTTCAGTTCTTCATAAGTTGAGAGGTTTTGGAGACAGTGACATGTTAGTAGTGTTTGTTTGGTTCATTAAAGGCCCTAAAGTCAAAAACACATTGTGCTGTTAGCTTAGCTTAGCTTAGCATCAGTCTTGAGCCTGGTCCCTGTTAACTTAGACAGTGAGTTTTTTGCCGTGCATGTGTTGTGAAATAGTTTTTTTCTGGATTTGCACCGTGTTTGCGTCTTTGCAATGTTTTGACCTCTCAAGGCCACCGTACCGCATTCGTTGCAAAATGACCACATATGCGTCTCCAGACAGTACAGTAAACACTGGAAATATGTAGTGATCCAGAAACATGGCTGTTGTAACCGTGGCGCAGTCTTGTACAAGAAAAAACATGTGGGATTCATCAAACAAAACAAAAAAAACCCTCAAAACACAGACACATGTACATAAAAGCATTTACAGTGACCACTTCCTGTTTCCTCTGAGCACGTGGCCTCCTCCTCCATGATGTCTCTGTACCTGTGTGCACTATAGTAGCTTCACACACATGTGGTTTCATATACTGTGTGTGTGTGTGTGTGTGTACACTGTGTACTTTCACTCTGCCTGAAACAAACAGGAGCCACCTCTCCTGACGACGATCTCCTCTGTGACGCTGCTCTGTCAGCGTGAGGACGGTCAGGGAGACACAGATAAGGTGAAGAGCCACTATCGCTGCACAACATCAGGGGTCAGTGACGAGTGGAGCTGCATCTGGAGCTGGAGACTCAACTGGGTCGTGAGCTTGTCCTTGACCCATCCCAGATGTTTTTATGTCACAAATCTGAAATTCCTCAACACACTCTTTTGCAATTGTAATAATTCTCACTATTTTCAATTATTTATTTTTAGTTTTAGCCATATTTACTGCATCTGTGGTCTTCGTCTTACTACAAGGTGATCAATGACAGTATCCTGACTCTTTTTTTTTTTACTTTCACCTGTCCTGACCTGTCCTCCTCTGAACATAACAACAGTAAAAATCATACAAAATTTAACTTTTTACTCAGAAATGAAGTGTGTTTTAATGTCAATGAGCTCTATTGGCCATAAAAGTCCTAAAGAAAGAGTGAAAGTCATGGTGATGACATGGAGAAGCGAAGTTAAGGGTCGATTCTTCTACTGATCAATCAGTTATTAGCCAATGACACCAGGTTAGTTATTATTTATTTATAAAAACATCAATCCATAGGATCCATATCTGGAGCTGCTGATGGAAACTGTCTTCACTCCTCCATCTGGTCCTGGAGACAAGATCTGTGTCATCCCGCCACCTGGTGGTCGGTACAGGAAGTGACCTCCTGGTAGACGGTCCTACATCCTTGACCTTACCTAATTTAATGAATGATTAATGAATCTCCCTCATCATCATCATCATGTTCATTTTTTTCTTCATGTTAATTTAAAAAATATCTATTTATTTATCGATAACTGTATCAGTTCAAAAAGATAACAGGAGTTAAAAGCTAATTTTACCTGTTCTAAGTGATAGTAACTCGTTAGTAAGATTAATTAGCAGTTGCCAAATAGTGAGAATGAAAACTGTGTAATCACCTGTTTACTTCATTAGGACTCGTGGGGTTGTCACTGAAACATCAGAGCTCAGTCCGCAGCTGCACAAAGATGAATGAAGTCACACTTGGAAGCAAATTGTTTCAACCTTTATTAAACATAGCTTGCAAGAGATAAATATTACAAAGTTATTTCCTCCAAAATTAGCTTATTTTTTCAATCAATGCATAATTGTCAATCAACTGGCAGTATTCAAACAGCATTATTTTCTTTTTTACTTTTTTGAAGACCGTTAAATATCAAGTATGTGCAAAAGGTCAGGATTGATGTAAGCAAAACAAAAAAAAAAAGGACTTCAATTAATCTCCGGTTGATTTCATCTTGTTTCTGCTTCCCAGGTGTTTATTTCAACATTGTCAACATTATGCAAAAAAGAAAACGCTTCTACAGGTAAATCAAAAACTGATAAAACCGCTTTTGCAATTAAATGTTTCCCTGCGCTATAGCAACAACTAATAGAAGATAAAGCCAAACAGTAGAGGACCCAACGTGTCTGTCGGTGTCTGGCAGGAAGAGCGATGACTGGTTCAGGGTCACTGGTCTGATTCCCAGTCGTCTGATCCCAACATACTGAGGGATGTGGTTTTTTTTCTTTTCTTTTTACTGGTCCAGGTTTTGAGGCCTCAGCACTGGGAGGACAACTGGAAGTCCCTGTGAACAGCTGAGACCCGCCGACCTGATCCAGTCTTAGACGTGGTTCTTTTTAGTGAGAGGCCAACTGACTGATCCCGGGTCGGACCGCGGGATCAGGATCAGGATCAGGATCAGGATCAGGATCAGGATCAGGATCAGGAGGGTCCATCTGACTGGACTCTCTGTCAGTGACACCGCCTGAACCAATCAGCACCTTCCTGCAAAACCAACGAGTCCAGAACCAAAGCGAATGCATCCAGGGAGACCGCTTCAACAAGCAGAGGAGGGAGAAAAGAATCCCAAACATTTTGCACATTAGTTACACAATAATACACAGTGATCACAAAACGAAATGACAAGCTTCACAATATTCATGGCTTTTTGTTTGCTTTTCTACACAATATACAACCATTTAATTTCTTTTTTCAGTACAAGGGAGGAAAAAATGCTTATGTACAATAAGTCATTATTACTTCAAACCTAGCAAATATCGTGTCATTTATTTCATAGTCAATACATTTGTTTATTTTTTTAAACTGCAATAGAAAGAAAAACAGAACTCAATTGAGACATCAGAAAAAGAAATGACTTTTGAAATCTAAAAACTGACGTTTGAAAAGAATCTGCAGTCCGAATACAAAGGTGAGAGGATGCATCTGCAAAAGAGAGACGGGAGCTTTTTTTTTCTCTCCAGCTGAGCTGCAGAAGGAGAAGCATGACGAAAACATTGTAAAGTAAAAATTCACTCCAGACGTTAAAAATTCATGAAAAATATATCTCTACATCCAATTTCAACTGTTCCACCAAAGGGAAAAACTGATCCGTGATTTTTATATAATAAACAAAAATGGTGTTTTCCAAGTGTAAACTCCAGTTTACATCTCTGAATCTGATCCTAGGTAGTTTCATAGTCGTGGCCTAAAGTCTTCCTGTTTTTGTCATCGGACCGCTGCGGTGCAGTGAGGCGCGGGTCTGGATTCCTTCAAACACACTTTACAGATCACAACGTGATGAACCGGATCACATCATCCATCTGGACCGAACAGCAGCAGCCGCTGGACAGGTGGACGGTGCGGGACACGGCTCCACCGGTGCAGCAGCTGCTCAACCACCTGTTCCTCTGCTGCAGCGCTGAAACGCCGTAACTCTGCATCCTGCAGCTACCTTGTTGAAATGAGGGATTTCAGATTTGACCTTTGACACTGAACAATCCTCAGTGTCATGTTTGTGAGATAACACTGAGCGACTAACTAACAGGCCTCCGTTAGCTACCTCAGCTAATTCGAAACAACTAAATGAACACTGCTGCTAGCTCGTAACACCACACACACACACAGACAAACGCATGCACACACACACACACACACTCTTCCAACATTAAGTGCTTTAATAATCATTAATTCAATGTAACGTTTTCCATTCTGAAAGAGCTTAGACAATTTAACAATAAGAGCGTAGAGCCACGCTGGCTACATGGCTTCACTTGGGCGTAGCAGCACTTTGAGCTAAATGCTAATGGCAGGAGGCTAACATGCTCACAATAACAATGTCAACAAGGTAGGCAGCAGGGACAACGATTAGCATCTGATTTTAGCATGTTAGCATGCTAATGAACAGTGAGGTCAAGCTGCGGCTGGAGGTCACGAGTGTCAGCGCAAAGTTGTACAAGTCCAGAACGAAGAGACACGTGCGAACGTGACCAAACCAAAGCCGGCGAGCAGATATCAACACCAATGACTGGAGGAATCCAACATGGCCGCCGGAAGGTCTGGACTCAGTTGGACCACATCGACCAACGACAACACGCAAAAAAACACCAAACTGTGAAGACTGAAATGTGTTGGACACTACGGATGGTTTTTCTGTCTCTGACCCAGAGTGACCTCACAGTGTCTGATACCCGACGAAGGAGCCGACGGAGTCATCAATAATACTGCACGCTGACTGAACACTGCTCGACGACAGCTTCAAACTAAGAAGCCCAACACCAAGGAAACCAGTGAAGAGATGGTCCATCACCTTAACGGCGGACCACGTCCTCCTTGTTGGGACTGTCAGAGGAACTGGAGATAAATGCTGATTCTTCTCCCAACAAACCTTCAGGTGACACATTAAAGGACCAATCGTCACAGAGAGTCTCAGTCTGATGATGATGATGATGATCTCTCGTCTCTCATAGTTCACCTGGACTCAGATCAGGTGACTGTGAAGGTCACAGCACCTTCACCAGACCATCACGGTCCTTGAATCGGTCACTGTCTACAGGTCGTCTACCACAGTGGGCAGTTTGGTCCCTGAGGACAGGAATGAGGAGGTCGTACAGGGAAATGCTGAGGAACAGATTTAACAGTTCAATTTATAAAATGTGTTTTTCTGTGGCTGATGAGCCTGTATGACTCTGACGCTGACCTGTGGACTGACCCTGACCCTGACCCTGACCCTGACCGTGACCTCTGTGGCCAACAAAGCTCTTTCAGACTGGTCTGTGGCGTTGGTCCAGCCTTTAAATAAAGACTGACTCGTTTTAAGTCAAAAACATGAGACGCCTGACCCCAGGGTTAACCCAGGCCTTAGATCAATATTGTCGTAGTAACAGTCAGTGACACAGGAAAACAGGCTCATAATTAAACATAATTTAAAGTTTCTAAAGAGATTTTAGACCATATCAAGTTTCAAGAAGTCAAACGTCCTGGTAACTGTTGAAAGACAAACAAGTCCTACTGAGTCTTAATGTACCCGGGATTCATTGTAGCACAATTCAGCTCAAGATCATTAATGAAAGGTCATTAATGAAACAGCTTTGTGCAGCGGATGGATTTAGACTCAGTCTGGTTGTTCTGTCTCAGACACAGTCTGTGAAACTGACGCCTGCTCTTTGAGGCTCGAAGCTCCAGCTCACAATACACCAACAACAACACACACATCTACAGTCGCTTCAATTCATAACTCTCAGAAACTCTCTCTGCCTAACTGAGGTCCATCTCCATCATCACCATCATCATCATCATCATCCTCAACAGCTGGAGGCTTCGACATCCAAAATAAAAAGAGCTTACAATTTCACAGGGCCACTCAAAGCCGAGAGTCTGACTCCTGACCCAGGACCAGGGTTGGGTTAGTGCACCAGTACGGCAGCACCAGACCAGAGCAGATCCAAACAGAACCCAGATCAGTTCTGATAATGATTCCTCAGACCTTCAGTCCAAACCTCCAGTAATAAGAGGCTTGAACTGTGGAAATCTGTGGTTCACAGAGCCAGGATCATCAGAGGGACCCCGTCCTGACGCAGGATCATCAGAGGGACCCCGTCCTGACGCCGGTTCATCAGGGGGACCCCGTCCTGACGCAGGTTCATCAGAGGGACCCCGTCCTGACGCAGGTTCATCAGAGGGACCCCGTCCTGACGCCGGTTCATCAGAGGGACCCCGTCCTGACGCCGGTTCATCAGGGGGACCCCGTCCTGACACCGGTTCATCAGAGGGACCCGGACCTGATGCTCTGTGGACCAGGGACTCAGACCCTGGGACCGGCTCTGAGGCGGCACACTACTGGGCACCGGTTATGTGGACGCAGACACACGTAGAGATCGACACCGACGACGTGAAGTAGGATCGAGCTTTTCATCAGCCATTGAAACACACCTCGACGACCTGTCCCCTGACTCTGTGGTCGGCCCTCTGCCGGCATCCAGACCTCCGCCAACTGTAACATTCTTTTCCTCTTTTTTAAAAAAAAGTTTTCCAATTGGAAATATGCAAAGTGCTCCTCTGGAGTGAGGGAACTTGTGTGCACAGCGTACACACAATGATTGATCCATGTCTCTCCCATAAAAGATATAATCCACATCCTTTTTTTTTTTTTTTATCTGAAGCTAGGTATCTATACATAATCCATACAGGTATTTCAATAGTTTCTGTTTTTAGCTATGTTGATTATTATCGTCTCCAGGAGCTAATACCTCTCAGGTATGCCACCAATTCATTGGGAGACGCCGCAAAAAAAGACAACAAAAGAAAAGAAAAGAAAAGAAAAGAAAAGAAAAGAAAAGAAAGAAAAAAAAGTAAGGAATGGGAATTGGGGGCGGGGCAACAATCAGAAACAATCTAAAAATCCAAATAGAAGAAGAAAAGATTTGTAGGTTTCTACGTACAGAATCTGTGGTTCAGATGCACAAAATGTGCTTCAACCTTCAGATTAAGAGTTCGTTTCACTTTCTCAAAGAACATGTGATGCCGAGAGGAGCTGCTGGGTAGAAAGGGTTCAGTCTGTGCATACCGGATAAACAAAAGGTACTGAGGGGGGCATGGAGGGGTCGGCG
>OMNW01021860.1:2294-19779 GCA_900303245.1 Selene dorsalis
CAGCATCATCTTAATGATTTTACAAACACTTGAGGAGTCATCAGTGATGAAGGATAATTACAATTCCAACTGCACTTCCAAGGAAAAGAAAAGTGTTGTCAAGGTAATTAGAATAGCAATTAATCAAAAAAAAAAAAAACAGCATGTAGCATCAAGCTCACCATACAGCGCTGGAGGAGGAGGCACTAGAATAAATGAATGAATAACAAGTGGCTGTTTGGGTCTGATGCAACATTCCCAAATAATCCCAAACTGCTGCTGCTGCTGCTGCTGCTGCTGCTGCCATGTAAGGAGAAAAAAATGGGTATAAACAAAATACTCTGCAGCAGGGCATGAGTCATGGTTTGAGGAAAGATTTCAGATACAGTACAAGCACCTTACACTCTACAGGTTATATACTTTGCATTCCCGGCTCGAGATGTCTTGTGTTTTTCTTATTTCCGTGGTGACAGACAAACAGGGACCTCATTCAGAGACACCCCCAGCACAGGTGATATGCAGTTATATATGGGTAATAACTCAAATATCACCGGCAATCGTGAGGTTTCGCTGTCAATCTCAGAGCTTGTCATTCGGCACCGAAGCCTCACAGTCATCCACTGACAAATTATTCTTTGTACAAACCGGCTCAATGGACCGAATCGCACAAAGACAGATTATCTCTTTGTGTTTGAGTGTGCGTTTTTGATTAGGGAGTGAAACTCTGACTTGAGAATTCTGAATCGGCTTAATTCTTTATTATCTGAAAACACTTTGATGCCAAAGACCTTGTAAAGCAAAGAACATTTCTCTAACTTGAAGACATTTAGAAAAATACATGATAAATAAGTT
This sequence comes from Selene dorsalis, assembly GCA_900303245.1. Taxonomy (NCBI): domain Eukaryota; kingdom Metazoa; phylum Chordata; class Actinopteri; order Carangiformes; family Carangidae; genus Selene; species Selene dorsalis. The sequence continues at coordinate 3,126 of OMNW01021860.1, forward strand.
GTGGAATATGCAACAAGTATTAGAGTCTATGCTTTCTCCTTTCATATACAATTTCTCCCACAATAAGCAGCATTGAAAGATTTGCTGAGGGACAGATGAAACCAGGGCTGTTTGAAAAAAGGCTCAGTATAAAAGGCGGTAACAAGTCCTATCAGTTTTTAGCAGGGAAGCAGCCTCCACGGCAACAGGCTTATAAGGACAACAGTAATGAATGGTGGAATTTCTAACCACTTCCTCCTGCTTGATAAGCTTGGCATGTGTAATAAAGTTTTAGCACATTTGTTGTGAGGTTGATCTGATCATTCTTGGCCTTGTACAAAGTGGTAAAGTCATTTTTCCCTGCTGGAAGTGCAGCAAACTGTGATTTTCAAAACGAGGAGGACAGATTTAACTTTCACTCTGTTGCCGTGTGAAATGTAAGAGAGAGGAACTCTGTGCTTCCTGTTGTTTGTGATTTAAAAGAACCAGCGCTGCCCCAAATTGGCTGCTCATGGTCCTGCGGGACTTGATCCAGTATCTGCATGCGTCCTCTGGAGGGGGGGTGGAGCAGTGTGGCAGTGTACTCCCTCATGAACCAAATCTCACAGGGACACCTCAATCCTTGCTTAGAATCTGCTGGTTAATCTGCATAACGGCGGCATTATCTGATTCATTGTGACTAAATCTTGAGTTTAATTGAAACGGAAAAGTGCATCACCCACCAAGTGTCCCTGCCCCCCTGCGAGAGAGGTAATCAAACCCAATTGGACATCCGGATCTCTGCCACATCAATTAGTGGTTGTTTACGGTGGGTGTAGAGGGCCACATCCCCGCCGGGGACCAGGGAAAACAGCCGGTGTGACCCACATGACAGAGCAGGCTGTTGTGTTTTTTGAGAGATAAGCCTCAGAGCTGTATCTGTTGACAGGGCAGTGCAGGATGGGTTGGTGGAAAGCAGGGGGGCCAGGGGGTTGGTAATGTATGCACACACAGGTCTACTGCTGTCTCCTCAGCACAAGACTTGAGCTACAGTGTTTGCTTGTAGTTGTCAACTGGTGAGATGCAGTCAGAGCAGGAGGGAGGTGAGTAAAACAAGGCAAAATCATGTGACAGAAAAAGTAACTAATGTAGTTCTCAGGTGTTTGCTGACATCTTTTGAGATAGTGAGTCATGCGAGATAGAAAAAAAAGAACAATGTAGACAGTCATATACGCTGTTGGAAATGTGCATGATGTTAGGTTTAAAGCTGGCTAGCAGCAAGAGCTGACAGACGGCACTTCAACATATGAGCTCCTAATGGAAAGAGAGCAGACATTAAACATTATCATTTGGTATGTGTGGAAAATCATGACAATATGTTTATGTCACACACTGATGCACTGAGTCAACACTGAGGAACAGAGGTCACAAAGTGAAACGAATCAACGGGGGTGTGCAGAACCACAGAAGTGATGAAGCTCGATTGGCTCGTAACACAATACTCATGTCTGCAATGTTTGTAATGGTAATAATATAATATAATATTGCATACATGTCACACACAGTGGGTTATATGTATACTATATGTGTATATTATATTTTATTACGGCATTAAAAGTAGTAAATTAAACATTACAGGAATCACATAGAGATATAAATGCTGTGATCACATTTTGCCTTTACAACAGCTCCAGTTCTCTGTTTTCAAGGTGCTTGGCAGGTAGGCAGAGTCCTACTGTGGATTTGGGCTGTCTCTCTGTGGCTTCATGTAATCCCAGGCTGACTCTGTGATGTTGAGATCAGGCCTCTGTGAGGGCCGGACCATCTGTTGCAGGACTCCTTGTCCCTCTTGTTGCTGAATGTAGTCCTTTATGACTCTGGCTGTATGTTTGCAAATTAACTCCATGCGAAGTGCCTAAAACATTTGTACAGCACCGTGTGTGCCTGTGCACCCTTCAAACCTCACAGGTCTGCACACAGGATTTTAATATGAAGTTCAGTGAAGCATTTTAGTTAATTAAATGAATTATAAAATTGATTCTTAAACAAACAGGGAATCTTTGTAATGAGGCCAGAGCTGGAGTCGTTTTCTTTCTAAGCCAGCAGGAATTTTCTCTGTGGCCCAGAGTTAAACACCTATCCCCAAAAACCCCTGATAATGTCAAGTAAAGGAACGGCAGCACGTTTGTCGGCTGCAGGGGAAGAATAATTTAATATTCCCCGTGCACCGTCCCAATTTACGCTCTGAATGCGAGGATTATTGGTGTATCTTTTGTCTTTTCTGAGTAATATAAATGCAAGACTCGCATGACTAAATCAGAGACACCAAACTCATTCATGACAATACTCCATGCTGACATCCTCGGTGGACTGTGCAGAGATAAAGGACATTTTCCAAAAGAGAATATGCCAATGCTGCTTCAGGTGAATAACAGTTCTCCCAAAGCAGCTGCTATTAGCAAACACTTTAGCAGTAATGTGTGAATGATTGTGATATCTGACCAGTGGGACAATCTTCTAAAATCTCTCTGTATTCCTGTAAGGGCAGAAGAGAAAGAAGTGTATTGTGGAGCCATCTGTTACCTATCAAGACCAAAAGCCATTTTCAGACCTTCGCAAAGCAGAAAGCTGCATCAATCCACTTGAAAACATCCCCTGAGCCTCATAATGCTCAGTTCAATGTAAAGAGTGATTTCAGCGCTGCCATGCCCAGCACAGTAGAATCCTATTAAGAGTCTATCTGCAAGCTGTCATGCAGTAGTAATGACTCACTGTAGTGTCCCATGTTTTCCTGTGACTAACCCAGCACTAACAAAGCGTACCAGATTGTCAGTCAGTTCACATTATGGGTTATTATTGCTTGTGCTGTCTCTCAACAGGAGCCATCGAGCATTTTAAGTTAGCAGCAGTTCTGCTTCATCAGATGCTAACTCTGCGATTGCCCGCCCCTTCATCCCACTAAGCACATTATGTAATGATAATGCCAGCTATTACACAGATCTATTTGGTGTCTGCGGATGTCATCAGTGGAGAAATTTAGTTTGGCTCTAGTTTGTCACACTTTGCATCCACACATCGATGGAGCATGTTTAAACATTGTGTTGATTGTTGCAATTTGTTGTTGCAAGTGATACACGAGCCCTTCAGTGTTGCTCGTTTTGTTTTTCTTTTTTCTTTTTTTCAAATGAGAAATCCAACAGCTTTTAACCAGATTAGATCTAAAAGTGTCAAGACATAGAGTTGCTCCATTTGCTCTAATTAAATCCCAGCGTCTGATCACTTCTCTGCCCACGCCAAGTGATGAATCAAAACTTAGCTAACTTACCCACAGCTGCATCGAGTGGGCACTCTGTCCATAGAGAGCTCAGTTAACCACTATTAGATTTTTAGACTCTTCTATCTCTGAGTGTGCTGTCTGCAGTATAATGAGACTGTGCTCAGATGAGACCATGATCAGAGGTACACCATCAGGAATGGCAAGCCTGACAATTGCTTGGGGCCTCAAAAGAGGCTTCCAACAGCCCCTCATATTGGTCCGTTTTACGATAACAACTATAAACCCCCTCAAACCTCCCACAAAGACACTATGCAGTGCACTGCTGCTGCCTGATGATATGTGCTGTAGTGTGTAACTGCTGTCTGCATGTGAGGGGACATCTCAAAATTGTACTGTCTGCTAGTCTACATGTTGGTGGGTTTCTTTGGTGGGCTTCTTTTGCTTGGGGGCCCCAAGGTCTAAGAGTACCACTGTAAATTATGTCAATTTTGACACTGCATACAGTGTTACATGATTTTGTATGTATACGATTTGGAATAGCTTTGCTAGAATTATGTTTTCTGGAGCAATTTGCCCACCACTACCACTCGCTGCTGGAGCCTCAAAATTGCTAAATTCATTCAAAAGAGTGGCTGAAGCTGTGGCTATTTTGTAATTTCTAGTACCAGTCTTGCATCCAGTATAGCTGAGCTGTAGTCAGTTTCAATTGTGAAGGTAGCATGGAGTCATTTAAGAGCAAGCAAGTTATGATAAAACCGTTGTACCGGTCTGTGCAAAGTTAGAGAAAATCAAACCCTTAATTAATGTTTCTTTTTATATTTGGGACATGGGTGAAATCAAAACAAAGCTAAAAGGAATGTGAATGTTGAAGTTAGATTTATCAACTGGACACAGTTGTCCAAAAAATATTAAAGCCCCTCTGAGGAACTTTCATGTTTTGCTGGAATGAAGACTGCATTTCCCATGAGCTCTGGTGCCTATTGTCGTAAAGACGCTTATCTGGGTCGCGCGTCAGGGCTCCAAACTAACTTTTTTGTGAGCGGTTTTAGGAGTGTGAGACAGATGTGGAGCACCAGGACCACTGAGGTTAGTGACACCGAGCTCCTCCGCCTGCCTCTGCCTGCCTTTCACATTATGATAATGTAAGAGATTATAGTTCATGTTTAATTTAAGAATAAAACATGAACTAATAGCATTTACAGTCTTGCTAATTTGCAGTGTCTGTCCCTGGATGGATTTTTGAAACAGACATTTTAAGAGTTGTTCTGCCCCATTGTCATTAAGTCAGTCCAGTCTTTACTGTCATCTGGTGGCCATTAATGTAGGACTCTAAGGCCATGGCTTTACCACTGCAATATCAATATTAACACACATGCCAACCATGACTGTGCTGGTGCATTTTTTTTTTAAATCAAGTCAAATTTATTATTAATTGCCTTTATACATGATCAAATTGAACGTCACGTTGTTTTTGCAAATAATATAAATATTATGATTGTTTAGCCGGCCGTGTCTGTAGCATAATGATGACGAGGCAGGTCAGAGGTCAGGTCGTTACCCAGGAAACTTAGCGGCAAAACTTGACCCGCTGCATAAGGAAGAGCTTCTTAAAACATCATGGGAATCGAACACCGGAGGAGTGCAGCGATAAAGAAAGAACTGAACAAGGAAAGGATATTGGATAATCTCGAATTCGGACAAAATACCACGTTTCTTCGTATCGTATCGTTTTTTTCCCGAAGTCGAGGTTACGCTAGCTAGCATGCTAGTGGATGGATGCTAACGTTGCTAACGTAAAAGAGGAGGAAGATGGTGACGCAACAGCCGTTAACGACATTCCAGCCCGGTCCAGCCTTACATGGATCAGACCGCGAGCCGCAGACACCTGTTGAACTGCACCACCCTCATCTCCACTTAACCGAAGTAGGTTATTTTCTCCCCATTTTCCACATACAGCGAGAATTACAAACAACGTGCACCATATATCATTATCAAGTAGACTTGCTCTTATATTCACAGGATGGATGGTCCTACACTAAAGTCACTTCAAGGTGTTGCGTTTATACAAGGAGAATTAATGGACATTATTTGCTCTATCTGGCTATTTCATTGTTTTGTTTTATACCAGTATGTGAGATATGGCCGAAATCCTGTGTGGAGCAGGTTACAGATATCTGTTGTTATGCAGTCTATGCAAAGCATTATGACTTTTTAACTGTGTGTGTGTGTAGGAATTGGAAGCACAGCCCTGTGCTGATAGAAGTGGGGCACTATGTGCTTGTATGCCACTCAGCTACACCCTGAAGGCTAGTAGGTTGATGTTGTTACTGCTGCTGACCCAGTAATGTATTGTTGCAATCGTGTAGTGTAAATCCAGCATCAGTGTATCTGCTGGTGTGGATATTGGCCTTTGGGTTGTGACCGTTGGCTGTAGCCTGTCACTGTAAATCCTGTAAAGCTACAGGTGCTTCCAGCTGATAGTAGCTGCCACCAAGAACCTATAATTAATACCAAGATTGCAGGCATGTGGAGAGTGGACCTCCAAGTCTTGTGCCTGGCGGTGCCTGCATTCTTAATCTGCGCTTATGTACATGGTCCTTGACCAAGAGACATGTTTTTAGTTAATAGCAACAATAAATCAAGCACTTCGTATAAATGAGCTCGCACTAATGACTCTACCAGATGGTCAATACTTTCGAATTCACCCTCACATGCTCCAGCTGCAGCAGTTTGTCCGGGTATGACTCCTGATAACTATAATTGTCAATAATTGTAAGCCTGATTTTCAGATCAATTTTACACTTGTTCTAGCATTAGTCCTCTTGTAACATTGAAAGTTGTGGAGTCTTTTGTGCAGTGTCACACATGTGTCTGTAATAGGGATGCAAATTATCGATTCATTCTTTAATCATTAGTTGGTTTACCTTGTCGATCGCTTAACAATTAATTGATAAGGGGCGATTTTCCTGAGGACCTAAATGTCCCTCGGTATAGTGTCTGTAACAAAAGCTGAACATTGCTTATACAGGGCTCCATGCTAACATTTGTTAGTTTACTTCAGGAGCACATGTACACATTCCATTATGTGTTGACTTCTGATGTGACCAAGACTGGGTCATGCATGGAAATATTTCAAGTTTTTTTAAAACAACAGACATAAGAAATAACTTGTTCTAGATATTTTATGACCAACACAATATTTGATACATGAATGAATGGTGACTTGGTCTTTCCTGCCACTACACTATTATGATGATATTAACTCTGATATGAATTACATCTTATTATTTAACTGCTACTAAATCACAGCAGTATATATTGATTTGTTGAACTCAGCCTGATGTAAATATTAACCTGTCATACAAGCAGCTCCATGTTCTCCCTGTGTGAAGGTCAGGGACAGGTCAGGACAGTCTCAGGACAGAGAGCTTTGAGGCTGATGTTTATATTAATGAAGGGTGTTCTGTGAGACTGTGCCAGGTCTCTGCTGGATGTCCTGACCACATGTCGGCTGTTCTCAGCTCCATCGCGATGAGCGTTTTGTTTTTTTTTGGTTTTTACAGCAACCCGGCTAAAATCATTCTTGCTAAAATACAGGAGGACGCGCTGTACCGGCGCAGATCTGGTGTGCTTATCAAAGCTCGGTCGCCGTGCTGAGGCAACTGGTCGGTTTGAGCTGCGTTCATATACTTTCAAACTCTTCAGTCGGTGATCAGTGTCAGCGGCTGTTTGACTCATTGGACTCAGCAGCATTTTAGCGATCGTACACGGCTTTGTGGTGGTTTATTACACGGGTCGGTTTTGACCCTGTGAGACAGCAACAGCAGCACCGAGGCAGGTTGTGTCTTCTTTTTAAAATCCAAACCAGTCCCGCACAGTGACGTGCTGCTCCACTTTGACACCGAAGTTTCTGTTGTGCTACGTTCAGCCTGTTGTGCTCCAGCCTGAGGCCGGTGCACAACAGCTGCGTTGTTGTCTCTGGTCACTGACAGCTCCACTCTCCCTTGTGTGATTAGTGCGCTGCGCATACTTACTATATGATGTTGGCTTTGCTTGCTTACATTTCACAGAAAAACTACAGTGGCAAAGGGTCCATTAACTGACAATTAATTTAATTTAATCGAGTAAATTCTTATCGACAATTAGTCGATTAATTGTTTACATCCCTAATCTGTAATATAAAAGAAAAAAAAAAAGATTTTCTCAATGGGCCAGTGGTTGGGCTCAGCTGTGCACAGAAGAGTGCAACACTTGTGTTGCTTACTTGGCTACAGATGCCTCCTTTCTTTACTCTGTGTGAGTTTCTACTCTGAGAACATGCTGAACTCATGTTCTTCCACAGTTTCTACACCCACCTCTGCTGGATCAATAAGAGGTCACTGCTTTGCTTCTTTGGGCTCTTGGAGGTCACACTTAACATGTTGGTCTGTCAGTTACTCCATTCACAGGAGAGACAACTCAATGAGTTGTACAACAACACAGCTCAGCTGCAGACAGACCACAGGCTGCACTGTCTGACCCCAGAGTGAAGTGTTGGGCTGGACATGCTTGCTGAGCTCACCTGGACCAATACCAGCCATGCAGGAGGATTTCCTTGTGTAGGTGTACTGTGTATTTTATTGTCTGCTAAAGTAGATTTAATTTCCTTGGGGTGGGGGCTGTCTGTCTTCCCAGATGATCTCCAGACAACTGCTGGCTCAAAGATTATGTATGTAATCTCTAATCACATTGTACTAATGTCACTAAAGAAGAAATTCTATTGTCATGGTAATTTATTTAAGATTTGAACAGGACGAGGGGGCAGAGCAGAGTCAGGGTCAGAGGACAAACTGTCATTGAAGTCAAAGTATTTTTCCCTTTGTGAGCATGACTATCAGTGAATCTGCCACTGAGACACATTCACTGACTTTCTAAATGCTCCAGCCATTTACGTTTATACTTAGGCAAAATTTTTTGCTTGTTTTTTGTGGTATATGTAAAGTCACTGTGTCAAACTTTGTGATCATAGCATCAACAGTTTTGGAAAAAAAGTGCAAGTATCACATATGTTTCTACACTTTTCTTAGAAAAGAAGTGTTAATGACATTGACTTATCAAAATCAGGATGAATTAGGCGTTAGGTAAGATCAGGAACCATCCTCCATGCAGTATTAGTGAATCCTTTGACTAGTATCTGTCAAGACGCCTTGGTCTGGACTGACTCAGCTTCAGAGGGTGACAGAGAGTATTTTCCTGAAAGTCAAAGTAATAGGACTCATTAAATATGGGGACAGTATTAGTGACTATTATGAAATGAAAAACTTGGTAAGGTTAAATCAGACCATAAATATCCCCAACAGCTGTTCTGAAGCTTCTGAAGGCAATATCCCTGCTTCATTTGAAAGATGAGGTGAAACTAATACCACAGAATTATAAATGAGACACTGCATGACATTTAATTGTCATGTTGAGCATTAAGAGCACATTTCATATGCACGCTGTGCCACCAATAAGATTCGTCAAAATATCATCACCGCAGAGAATCTTACATAAAGATCCATGACTCAAACCCTCAAAATGCACTAAAGCTTGAATCATCTTTTCAGGAAAGCACCGGTCTGTAAAGACTCAGAGGGCCAAAAAAATGACATTTTCTCAAGTAAGTCCACTTGTATCGGTAAATGCTGGGGTGTTACAGTGTTACTTTAAACCTCCACTTTTGGGTGAGGAGGGAAATGAAGAGGAGCTGTAACTAACTGCACTTCATATCAAGAAGAACAAAGAACTTCAAGGACTTTCATAAAACTACAAGCCAGTGTTCCTGCTCACCATTAGTCAGTTGCCGTCGTTTTCAATAAAATGTACTAAAAGTATTTTACCTGAATGAGCTCATACAAACTTGTACTTTTAGATCTGCATCTTCAGTATTTACAGGAGCTTTAAACTCACAATTTGTCAAACGCTGATGTTGAAAAAAAGCATAAATATGCCAAGTGAGGCCCTGTGCCCTCCTTCACTACACTGCTTTTTCATCCCCACATGCATGCTGGGAAAATATTTGAGACAAGTTTCAGTGCTCTCTGTCCTTAGGTCACCAGTGATAAGTTCACACAGTGATGAGTGGTTAAAAGAAGGGCTGTGATAAGTGGCTGATAAGACTAGAGAAGCAGTCCATTTACCTTTCAGTGCCTATATTCTTCATTGTAAAAAATCTGTTCAAATCCCACTGAGAGCAATCTTCTCTAAAGATTAGGTATATAACTGTAGGACTATTAGGTCTGACTGCTGCTTTATATTCACACAATCACCCTTCTTATATCCTGTCTGTTCTTCTTTATAGTCTCGTCTTGAACTTTTCAGAGTGAGGAGGGGTGGCTTGAAGTTCATGAAAAGCAGCTCCACACTCCTGACCACCGCTCCCTTCTGATTCTCAGAGACACCTGCAGGTGTCTGCCACAGCGGTAGCTTCCTTTATGCACCATCAGGTTTAATGGGATAATGAAGCATAGTATTAAAATAGCGTGTTCTATTCTCCCGTGCATCCGTAGAGGCAGTCAGCTCGAGTGTGTGTCGTTAAAAAACACATCAATAACACTTGAAAATGTAAATCTTCAGTCTTGACTGTAAATCTCATCTTTGATGTTGATCTGCTGTGAGACTGCGTGAATGTTTGATGGAACATGTATGTAGTAGATGTAATGTTTGGGGTGGGGGATGCTGCGTGAAACTATCACACTCAACACACCCACGTTCTTCTGCCAATAATAGCACTATTGTTGACAGTTACAACCGATCAAATGGATAAAGACCCACAATTATGCTATAATTTCAAGGAAGTCTTCATTCTTGTATCTTATCACAAACATTAGATATCTGTAAAACAAAAACAAAAAAATATCCACTCATTTTAAGCTACTTCCAGGCATTTAGCTGTAAAAGGCCTCCCTTCCTCAGATGAAACCAGGTGTTGTTGCTCTGAGCTTTTTTTTTTTTCCCTTTTTCATGCGAGAGAACCGCTGTGATACAGATCGGACGCTTACAATGTAACTATTGTTCTCCATCCAAGTGAGTTGGATTGTCCCGGCACCATCAACACAGAACGGGCCATGTTTTAACAGGAATGCAGCAAAAGAACAAAGTGAGCTACATCAGGTAGACGGGCTTCTCAGAGGATTGTCCATCATGACCTCCAGCGTCTGTGCAGTATAACAATGTCTCACTGTCATGATTGGAAATGTAATTCAGGCAGTGACTGACTGTCCTCCAAAATGTATTTGGCAAAGCAAATTAGTCCCTTGCCCCTGTATTATCCTTAAATCTGCAGGACCAACGATTGTTTCCATCTCCTGGCAGTGAGGGTCATAATACAAATACCGTGGAATAAAGATACATTTCCACAGCAAGGTAGAGTAAATATAGCAGAAGTCGTTAGATAGCCCCAAATATTTTACAAATGCCAAATATGTCCAAAGGCAGTTAAGCAATATCCTTTTTAATCCTCACTGTCAGCCACTGTCTTTTTCAGACTGAGTGCTGAGTTTCTTTTTATTGAAGCACTAGAAACTTGTCATGGACGATTCCTTGGTTTTTCCACCATTGGCTTCACCTTTTGCTCTACTCTCAAGCTACTGCAAACCAACCATTGCTGCTTGATGTAAAAGCATCGCTGCTCCTGTGTAGCGAAGGAAAATCGCCAAAGACACCAAATTTTGTGAAGTAAAACCAACAGCATTTCCCACTTAAGAAAAGGTGGCGTAGAAGTGGCATAAAATAGAAATACTCAAGTACAAGTATCTCAATATATTGTACTGGTGTACCACACTTGAGTACTACGTAGAAGTAAATTTAAACATATCAAGAGTGAAAAGGCCTCCAGCTCTTTGCTCATCTCTGCTGGATTGGCATTTATTCTCATCCCACCGGGTACAAATCTGTACTTTACTGAGTAGAACAGCAAAATATAAATCCCACATAGCGCTCCAAACAATAATTCATAAGGCAGATTTGTTGCAGCATTTCCAAGAACTGATCCTGTGAGTTTTAAAGGTATGACTCCCTGCAGCCCCTTATCTTTCCACGTGTTTTCTGACTCATGATCCCTTCTAGTTTATTCTGAGTTGTTTGTCTTAAACCTGCAGTGTTCACCAAAGCACAAACAGAAGTAAGTAAGCACAAAGTATCTCATCCTGCCTTGAATGAGTAGTTTTTCCCTCAGTGTTCGGCAGTGGCTAGTTTATCTTTTTTTTTTCATTTTCATGAAGAGTGGGTTGACTGCTCTCAGACTTCTGTGTGGCTAAAAGTGAAAAAACTTTCTGCCAAAGAAATATCACTGGTTGGTGCAGTTTTTTAAATATCAGAGTCCTACTCGCCTACCAGAGGACTAGAGGAGTATTTACAGGAGAGAGAGCCAAAGTGGAAATGGGAATGCTGCCTCGTACTGTAGGCGGGGAAACTGACAGAAAGGTAAAAATATATACAGTATATGTAGACAAAATGTGTCAAACAGGATGGGAAAACTCTTCCCCACATTTTTTCATTTCATAAATCTAGTTGCAGTGTTATTACTATCTCAATGTTCCTAGACAAACCCCTATTTTCTCTTATGTAACCCTCTTTATTTAACAGAGTTGGATTAGAGAATTGTGTATTATGCTATTTGTTTTAAATCAAAAAAAAAAGGAAAGGATTTCTTTTAGTTGCCCTTAGTGTCTGGCTCTTTCAACCTCTGCCATTAGTGGATAGAATCTACACATAGGGCACAAGGCATCAACAGAAATCAATATCAGTCACAATGACTATCCAGGGTATTCTCCACTTCCTGTAGTAATTTTTAGAAAAACCACAGACGCCGGATACAGACCTTCGAGCGTCCAGCAGATATTCAGTTGATATTCAGTTGATATTCAGAGGATATTTCCTCAGCAAACGCACCCAAATGGCAGGTACAACATGTAACTGGTAGCTGCAGCATGTGTGCAGCTCATACCAACCATCTGATTTTTGCCTTGGAAGTCAATTTAGACTTTGGCTCGATGCGGTGGGCTCTGACGCACGGGAAGTAGCTGATTGCGAGAACATGAAGTGTGATAAGTGCTGCTTGGGTGTTTTGAATCATCTGTGTGTTCTCACTCAGGGTAAAGTACTGAATCAACCCTGCATTGATCAAGTGCTCCTTTGTTTGCCAACAGATTTGTATCGACAGTCACTCAGAAATGTTGTGTTCGTGGTTATGTGTGTCTGTTTGGGCCCTGTAGTTTCTATTTTTGTGTTTTGTACATACATGTTGCTGTTACCCCATCACTTAGAAGCAGACGGCTAGCTCTCACTAATCCTGCACAGCTACAGCCATCCAAGCCGACCCACCCAACTGAAAACATGAAAGAATAAATTATTCACAGACTGTCAGATTGTGCAAAGTATGGCAGTGGTCAGCACGGTGTCCCAGGTATTCAAGTGCCGAAATTCTCCTAATGCAGCCATTAGAGAGATGTCAAGTTGTCATGTGCAATTAAAGCACTGATGTGAAGAACGTTCATGGAACAAATCCTCCAGATTCAAAGACAAAATATGTTCTTCATGACCATTAAAACTGACACCTATTTCTGATCTGACACACCTATCAGCAGGACAACATCATTTTTCTGTGCTTTTCACAGCCCTTACAATCGAGAAATGAAACAGTGCTCTTTAGTCGGTCAGAGGAAAGATCACCTTTGGGTTAAAACAAAAGGTTCTTCATTAAAGCTTAGTCATCATTAATGTTGTGCGACATTACGATATATATCGTAGTGCAATATAAAAATGTCTACTGTAGGATATAACCCTCTATTGTTTATGTGGTAATTTTAACGTGGGGGTACTGGGTTAGCTCTGTTGCTACACTAACGTTAACGTTAGCGGCTAACACCGCTAATCAACGTTACTGTTGTAACCTGTTTGTTCCTGTGATACAAGTCAGCAGTGTAAAACTCAAGGATGTGGGACATGGAAACATCCCTGGACGCTACGAGTGACAGGCAAACAGCCGATCATTTAACAGCTGTACAGTTCAGTTGCAGCACCATCACAATGTGTGTTTATTGACAACAGAACAGCGTGTGGTGAGAACAGGAGTGCTGAGGGAGAGGAGATTATAAACTAAAAAGGACATGAAGGTTTGTCATCATGGGACTGTTGACCCGTGTATCCACCCTGAACTCCTCCCTCTTTGTTGCTCTTTGTTCCTCCCCTTTTGTAGACTGTATATATATTATAATATTGTCACCTGACCTCCTCTGTTCCTGCGGTAACGGTCGAGCTTTGTCACTTAAATGATATCAATATCACTTCAACTGATTAATATCAATTCTGTTATTTTTCTCGGAGCACAGGCTCTTCTTATGTGAATGTAGCTTCTTCTAAATGATTGTACAGGTTTGTAGATAAATGGGGCAGTCGTGGTGAGGTACCTTCAGCCAATACTGTACAACTTTTTGCACTGGCAGCCTTCCACCCATACAACTGCTGCTGCAGAAAGTTAGTAGTTTTTGTTGATCAGCAAATAATTCACCATGCATATCACCCTTTTCAGTCACTGTCCTCTGACTCTGCTAAGTTAGCAGTTTAAGCAGCTCCCAACTTGGCTGTTTGTGTAGGTGGAAAGAGTGAGCTGGAAAAACAGAGCAACACTGGAGCAGTGACCAGAGATATGAGGGCAGTGGGAGTGTCACTCGTGGAAGGTTGAGAAAGTGGCAAATTGAAGCAAAACCAAGGTGCCAAGTTGCTGTTTAGTAAAGCATGAATATATGAAAAATCTAAATTATTGTTTCATAAAAATGTATTTTTACTACCCATCCCTAATTCTGAAGGTATTCAAGCTGCTGCTTTATGTGGGCAGATCTAAACATTGGGGTTTGCTGAGAAAATTTCTGAACAGTGACTGAAAAACTGACATTTCATTTGAACAAATTAAGTTAAATAAGACCATTGTAAACATACAGCTCAAGGTCCTCTCCAGTCAAATGTAAACTGAAACACAAAAGAAAACATGCTGGTCTTATGTTTCAGCAGATGTGTTTACTGTAACATGTCTATTCTGGACACTTTTTCCCCAGGCTGGAACTATAACATGTTATAGAAAATACCACTCTGTTCAAAGATTCAGTGCGTCTCGCAGTGTAGCTTTGTTGTGAAACAGCATTTTACCGTGCCTCATCAAAGGTCAACCCTCCCTCCCTGCACTCCTGCTGCAGAGATTGCGGTTTCCGTGAAAAGCTCCATTTGTATAGATCCGAGTGCAGTTTGATCGGATCCTGCTGGCTCTAATGAGTCGGCAACACCTTGGTTACTGCCCCTAGATCCCTTCGGAGGTGCATTTACATCAAACACCACATAAAGTCCCAAAGTAGCACAATGGTGCCATACAGCTATTTGATTGCAGTGTCAAAGCCTTTCAGGGTCCTCTGCAGGAATCCAGTTTCACATTCATTCATCTCAGAGCAGGGGTGGAAGATTTTGCTGCAGTTTGCATATTGAATTAGTGCAAGAAAAATTTCAATATTTGTGTCCGTAATGTCACTGAACAGAGACTGTCAGGAAACAGTGTATACAAAGAAGTCCACACGCACATCCAAATCCCACAGGGACGGGTGCTGAGCCGAAAAAAAGCAAGGAAACGAAAAATGAAACGGTTCGGACACTGCAGGGCTCCAATGCTGAATAGAATTTATTAATGAAGTGATGTTTCGAGTGCAGTCAATATTCGGATTAAGGTCAATATTCCGGTTTCTGAAACATTCGGAATAACCTGTTTACATGCGTGAGCAAACAGGGTTATTCCTGTTTACATGGTAATTGTAATCAACTGGGATATCCTGATCAAAACAGCGACGCACGGACAACGTCTCGACGCACGGACGTAACTTTTCGCTCACCTTCTTGTAGATCTCACTATCCCGGTACTTTCTACCGTCTACAAAACACATGATGTTCATGTCTTTCACCACACTTATGAGGTGATTTGTTTCCTCCTCGCTCCAGAAGTGTGGTGTTGTGTTTCACCATGATTACAACAAGTAGTTCCTGTACTCAAAAGACCAAGATTCCTTGCGAATAGAACATGCGCAGACCACAAATGACACGACTCGATTGCAAATCGGCACAAGCCTAGTGCGAGTCTAAATTTCTCTCTGTTTTAGGGAGGCTGAGAAAGGCCGGGATAGAGACATGAAATGAATTCCTTGGTACAAGGATGGATTGGATTGTGGTCTTTGACCTGCCCACGTGACCTTTATGGCTTCTCTGGATCAGGAATTTAATGATTAGGTATCGGACGTACATGCAGTCCTGTGGCAGTCAGCCTGTCTGTCAAAGGTGGAACTGAACCTGATGATAGGCTGCCTCACTACTAGAGGCTTGGGTACAAGAGGGGCTTCAGGCTGAATAAAGTCACCTGTGCTGCCTGACATTTAAAATCAAAGCAAACTTACTTGGCACTAGTACACCGGGGTGCCTCTTTGTTTGATAAATGTTAGAGTGATTGCCTGGAAAAGTAAGTAATTTTAATGCATACTCAATAAATGCCTGTTGGTTTTTTTGCTTGATTTAATTTCTAACACTGATTAAATTCAGAAATCCATGTTTCTTTTTGTTTGATATTCCAATTCACTGCCCCTGTACCTAGTTTAATTTGCACATGTGAAAAAATGTAAATTATAAAAATGAATGTTAATGAATAGACGATTAAACAACTAAGACTTGACCTGGCCAGTGCCAACTCTTCCAGTTGCTGTATGGCTGTTGCAACATTTGTATTTGTATGAGAAACTTTCTGTCTAATTTTATTAATTTATTTTATATTCTGATCATTTTTAGAACAATTGCATCTGCTGACTCCATGTCCATTACCATTTATTAATGATTTACTGAGGCTTTAGCCAAAGAATTGAGGCTTTATCTGAAAACAAGACTCTTTACTAATGACAGGAGTTATTTAAAATTCACCAGCTGAAGAGATTGCCCATAACCCTTCAGCCCATTACTTTTATTAATCTTATAAATGACTTCTTTTTTATCTGCCTAAAACTAATCTTTTAATCTTAAGTTATTAGAAAGTGGTGCCAGCATCACAGAAGGTGTCAGGGCTGAGGGAGGGAATGTGGAGAAACTCTGAGAACAAATGCTATCTTCTGGCATCCAAGCAGGAACATGAAAAGACTGAATGAACATTTCACAGTGTGCACCTGACTTGTCTTGCTCGACTGCACTCTGTGATGAAGCCCAACTTCTAAATGCTCTGGCAGGGTTCACCTGTGTATGAATGTCTTACACCGCGACTTTGTCTCACAGTTCGCGTGCTGTGTTTATTTCATGGTTTTTTATCAATGAAGGTGCTATCATACAACCTGTGTTTTCTATCATTACTGCATAGTTTAGGGTCAATATGGCCTGGAGGGGGGGGGT
>OMNW01021860.1:19799-36151 GCA_900303245.1 Selene dorsalis
GGAGGGGGGGGGTTGGATTCTTCAAGCAGAAATTACAGACTCTACAATCTATACCCAATCTGTTCTTCGTTTGGCCTCACCGAGTTTCAAGATTTTTTTTTATGGTGTGTGGCATTTTAGCTTCTTTTTTTTCGTGATAGTTCACCGTGTGGAGAGACAGGGAACATTATGAGATAGAAGAGTAAAAGGAGGAGGAGGACATTTAATCAGGCCCTGGGCATGGTACAAACCAAGGAAGTCATGTTTACATCCCCTCAGGCATCAGGATGCCCTCTGAGTTAAAAAACATAACCTGCACCCCTCGCTGGAAATCCGACTGCAGATCATTTCAAACGTCAGGAAATGTCATGGAGGACTGACGCTGCACTGTCACACTGAAGCCCCCGAAGAGGCATCACATGAATAATGGTTAGCACATTTATTAAAAGCGCATTGGCCTTGAATTTCAACTATCAATATGTTTTTCTTCTATGGATGCTGGCCAGTCAGTGGGTCCACATCTCAACAACTTTCGGATGGATTGCCATGAGATTTTGTGCAGACATTCATGATCCCCAAACACTGAGGACACTGTTGATGCACTGTTATTGTATCACCAGAACATCAAAGCTTCCCTCTCTGTCCATCAGTTGATTGACATGCCTGTGGGAATTATACGGGGTGTTATTATTCAAAAAATAAATTTAATTCCTCCTAAACTGTGCAACCTGAAATGTACTCAGAGACTCCCTTGAGAGCACAACACCAGAGGTGTTCCTTTTCATAACAGCTCTCAGGGACCACTGTGTGCTGGTTGGTGTACATTTGCAGTGATAATGTCCTCCTCCACCCAGCTTCACCCACATGTGAGTCTGTCATTATCAGCACAAGGTCAAGCATTGTTCAAACCCACTGAGTCTAATTGTTAAAGCCCAAGTGTTTCCAAAGATACCGATTGCAAACTGACCGGGTGTGTGTCTGAATTGGTGGGTGCTTCCACTAATACTACTGTAAATACTGTACATCAGGGGGAGGCCTAAGGCTCAAGAGGTTATTGGGTTTTCTTATCAGGTGAGATGCACTGTGCTTTTCAAAATGAGGGCCTTCAGGAACACTTACCTTGTGGCCTTTGTACATGAATGAGCACTCTCCTCCTCCCATGAAGCACAGCCTTGGTCCTCATCCTCATCTGCTTTTCTCTGAATACTCTGGCTGATTGACAGCAACTAATACATTGCCATGAAGTACATGTGGACAGGACTTCACATTTCTGTAAAAACAAAAAAACCTTGCATCTTTTGTTTTCACGCTCCTTGGTTGCTTTTTTTTTTTTTTTAATACCCCCAGGCTTGGGAATAGTTGACATTTTTATAGATGCAAGGTTTTCATGTGAGAACAGCGATTTGTGATTTGCTGGCTTGCCTCAGTCTTGGGCAAGCTCTGAGTAAAACAAGGGAAATAGTGGGCTGTGCTCATTGGTTTGTATTAAGAGTCTTGAAGTGCTTCAGGATGCGACCATCTAGAAAAAAAAGTACATATATGTCGGGTGAGCAATCACACATTTTACTTTTGACTTAATGATTACCAACACTTGACTGACACCCATGTGCATTTGGGACTCTGTCACTCTCACAGCATAGGTGTGTACAGGAGGCATGGGTTATTATATGGAGCCTGACACCACCCTTCAATAATACATCAAATCTGTCTTTATCAGATGCTCAAACCAGTTTTTGCCAGACAGCCCTTTACGGTTTTCTAGTAAGCAAAACTGCTTCTGGTCCTGGAGATGATACAATAGATTTAACAGTAAGACGATGCTCGTAAAAGCTTAAACTGTGAGATTCAGATAATCACACATAATCAGTGATCAGTTGCTAAGCATGACTCCCTCCTCTTAGCAGCTTATATATGAGTGCACTCTCTTTTGTCATTCATCTTAAAGGTAGGGTTGGAGATCCTGGAAAAACGGTTCGAGCAGGCCACATTTTCCAAATACACAAGTCAGAAGTCCAAGCCCCTTTCCTCAGACTTCTCTCTGAAGCCACGCCTCCAGAGCGCACGATCGCATCAGCATCCTGAGAGCACTCTGTCCAGACAACAGCTGAGAGTTTTGTCTTTTGGCTAACTCACAGGATTAAAGTCAATTAGCGACAGCTGAGTAAATTTCCTGGTTACGCGGCTGTCATTACGACTGCTGAAGAGACCGACAAACACAACTTGTTAACTGTTTAAACATTGTTATTGACAGAAGAAACTGAGGCTCTTGAGATATAATGAAATTAAATCCTTAATCCCTACCAAGAAGCATCAAACAGTTTCCAAACATGAAGGCTACTTCTGATACATACACCAATCTTTTCAAATATATTTTTCACTTCACTTTTCATTATCTACATACAAGCCTTTTTAAATATCTCTAATTTTGTCATTTTTACAGCGTGAACATATTACAAATATAGCACTAGCTACACAGATCATTTCTGCGCAGCATTATTGGTAGCATTTATGATTAGAGGCGCATATCTCTCAAAGGGGACAAAGCAGAAAAGGATGGTTTGTTGTGTTAATATGCTGCTTGCCTCACAACAATAAAAGTATCTGAAATTAGTTAGTCTTAGTGAGATGTATTTGAAAGGCTCAAAAGCAGCCATTTGTTAAGAAACGTATGTAAAAGTTTAATCGGCCGATTAATCGGTTCTCGGAAATTTTCATCCCTAATAATCAGAATCGGCATCGTCCCCAAAAAATCCATATCGGTCGGGCTCTACTACAGCCCATAGACGAGCAGTGGTGCAGCCACTGCTGAGTGAATGTAAGGGAGACACTGGTCATTAAGTGTGTTGCACTCTACATGTTGACAGAGATTATATCTTGTGGTGGGTGGTGTCTGCTCGGTGCAGATTCAATAAGGTGCGGCACTGATGGCTCCATCTTCACTTTGTAGGCCCAGTGGACAGCCGCATCAGTCAAACAGCACGCTGCTCGCCCGCTCCCACAAAACTACAAAATGGGTCCTGAGGATAAAAGCAATTAGAGGCTACTTTTTCTCTCCTCCTGGCTGTCTCTCGTTTCCTCTATTCAAAGTGAAACACAGTCCTTTGTCTCACAAATCTCCCCCTGATTTCTCACTTCCTTGATGATGAATTGTGTTAATAATTGGAATTGAAATGCTGAACATTCTAATGAGCCCCTACTCTTTTTTTCATGAGTAGAAGCACTTTTTACACTTAGCCCAAGTGGTCATTTCCAATTAATCCCAGGGCTGGCTATAATAGGCTCCCATGCCCAGGCTGTCAGAATAAGAAGATCCATTATTTCCATTATTTATTTGCTTTTCTTCCAGTCCACCTGTAGCCTCGCTGTCGCCTGTGTCTTTCCAATAATAAGCTGTCATGGCTTTTTTTTTTTTTAATTTTAGTGAGGTGAAAAGCATTAGTAATTCGAGTATGAGTCATGTCCCCAACTATTTACCCCCCTCGTGTCCTTTGTGCCCCTCATGGTGTTGTCATCAGCCACCAGGGGCTTGTACTACGAAGCAAGTTCAACATACCCAGGGTATCTTCAAGGCACCTGGCTTCACTTAACCTAACAATCGCAATGCTGAACAGTCACATGATGCTGGTTGTCAACTCGGTAAGTCAACCAAGGGTTTCCCAGTCAAGGTATGAGCACACATATGAGGGGCTGTGTTTGCAGCATCTGACCTATCACAAACATGGACATGTCTGGCAGCAGCAGCAGAAGCAGAGCAGCATATTTCACTAACGAGGAGCAGACAATAATTCTCCAGCAATATGAAAAGCTGAAAGATAAAATCCAGGCAAAAAGCAACACAGCCGCTGCAGCAAAGTGCAGAAAGGAAACATCACGGCTCCGTCATTATGGGTCTAACAGCTATCAAATTTGCGTGTTCAAGGTTTCTTTATTGTCATTGTATATCTGCCAAAAAAGAATGCATATAGAATGAAATTATATAAATTGGCCTGTTACCCAGATGTAATTTTTTGCTGTGTATTACAATTTCAGCCTATTCTTTCAGCTCCGATCCACTCACCCCCCTGAATACATAAATGTCCCAGACAATGTCTATACGTGAGAAATGTTCTTGTAGATTTTCGTGTATGCAAGGAAATATAATTCAGGCTATGTATCTGTGGTGAAAATCTGGTATGGCCCTGCGGAAGCACTCAGCAGGCGTTTTCCTGCTGGCTTGTTCAACACAGTATCTGACCACAGCCTCCTGCTGACTAACATAATGCCTTCCGCCTGTCTCCTGCTTCCTGCACTCTTAAGACTTCTTTTCCTCTTATATTTGATCGGAAGATGGCGAAACGATCTCTTTCTGTTTTTATTTGCATCACGGCACACATTTATGTGCACATGCACGATATGCACAGTCCAGAGTGTTTGGACACTTTTTTTTGTTCTTCAGGACCTGCACTTCAATGAATTTCAAATACAATGGATACTACATTAAAGTACCAAGTTCCAGTTTTGTTTGAGTAGATTAACATCAAAATAGAGTAATTAAGAAACACTTTGGCTCTGTGGCTCTTAACATAAACTCCAGCACACTGGTTGGTATAGCAACAGGATTACAAGGTCGGTGTTTAAAAGAAATGCTGTTCTTAGTCATCCATGTATTATGTAGTACCAAATAGGGCTTTTTAAAAAACTTTGATCATCAGTAGGTGGTATTTGCTGTATACGCATACAAAGAAAGCAAAACTATTTAACTGACATTCACATGTCAGTTAAACTGTCGGGTTTAACTGACCTCTGTCAGGACATGTGACTGAGGAAGATGAGCACTTAATCATGTGAAATGTATGTGAAACACAATTGTTGCATTTTTCGTTCGGGTCATTTGTGTTGACCAGGTAACAGTCCCAAGCGGGCCAAAGTTACTTATTTACAAACAAATGCCATGCGAGAAAGAACTGTTCTCTCATTGGTTGTGGAACAGAGGTCTCAATGGCAAAAAATATGACATTGAGAACTGTGGAACATCAGCAGCTTGTCGCGTGTAGCATCAGTTGTTGAGTTGATTACGTTACTATTTCTTACTATACTTACTATATTACTATTTCGTACAGTATTTATGAGACATATTTTACTGAGTATGTGAAATTATTGACCAGCTAGTAACACCAGAGGAAAGGTCAGGGCAGGGCTCCAGACTGCCCCTAAATGGGGGCATCTTGCCCCTAAATTTTTTATCTACTTGCACATGTGCAACCAGTAAATTTGCTGTTTGTTTTTTTAACACTGGGGCTCAAAGAATCTGTAATCTGTCATTACAGGTGGCAGGCTAATATGTGTGTGAGGATCATGAATGAAAAGGAAATGCTAATATTTGCTTTGCAAGTCAATTCACAGTGTGTGTGCCTAAATTTTCTGCCTCAGATTTTAAGTGAGGGGCCACTGTGCTCTTACTACAAAGAGGGTAGTCTGGAGCCCTGGGTCAGGGGGTCACTGAGACTGTTGTCCTGTAAAAATTAGGCCATAGGTCACCTATGTAAGCTGCTTCTTATGACCATCTTAACACAAAACATTAATGTGGAAGAGTGATGACAAATAGTCGTCTTTGGTTCGTTCAACCATGACTGTCCCACAACCTTGGCTGTACATTTATTATTGTACCACGATAATGAAAATCGTTCAGCCTTAGGGAAGTTTTGATTTAACGCAAACCATCTCAGGACACGCTCCCATGGGCAGGATCACAAAAACATCATTAGGATTCACCCTCGGGGCACCATGGATACATGTACCAAATTTAGTGGCAATACATCCAATGGTAATATTGTGATATTTCAGTCTGGTTCACAGTAATGGAACAACCACCCAACAAAAGTGACCAGACATTACTGCCAGAGACCTAAAGCTGGAAATGTAACTATGACACACAGAAGCTGTCTTGTAATTGTCAGATACTAAGTCACTGTCACAAGAAAACATCTCAACACTTTTCTTACCTCACCTCACAAGCATCCTGAATGCATAACAGCACATTTCAGTTAAAAGGGAACGCACATTTTTCTGACTTAAGAATGTAGGTAGTTGAGTAGCTTAATGATATCTCCAGTGGAAGCTGTTTACAGCCATCACGGGTTATACTGTGTCTGAGCAGGCAAAACCCCTCAAACTCTGCTGCAGTCAGGTGTCTGAAACTTTGACCTGAGCTGGATTTCACTGCAACCCAAAGGTTCAGCTTCAGACCTCGTACTATCAATATTTTAGTGAAGTAATATATCATCAGAGTCTTTTATCTTCAAATCATGGATACTTCACGTGTCCTCTGAAAATTCTACATGCTGAAAAGTGTCTCTTTTCAATGCGTGGTATTTTCCCTGCCTTTCAGACAAAAATTTTAAACATTTGACAGATGTGTATTCCACAACGTCGAGCAGAACATTTCTGCTCTACCTGCATTTTTTGTTGTTGTATTGTGGGGAGGGTACAGATGGAAGCCAAACACTCAATGTCTCTTCAAAGCTCAGAATCTCAGGGAACAACGTAGGACAGACAGAACTAAACATTACTGACCTTGATTTGATTTAACCAGATAGAAAAATCAGCAAGTTATGATTTAATTGGAGATCCTACCTTCATAGACATATATACATGATGGGGTGTGGCTTCCTCATACTTTAATAATGGCAGCATCAATGCAGTAACTGCAGCAACCAGTGATTTATTATACGATTTGCAGTATAATAACACGTCAGTTCAAGGATGCATCATGGGGGTTTGCTGAAACAGTGTTGATGTTACTCGGGTCGTTACTTTAAAGCGGGGGACTTGCTCTCGGAGTGAGACATCCAGAGCAACAAGATGTAGGCCGATGTGTATTGACACACTTGATCAATTATGTTTGAGCAAAATGATCAAGGTCAAAACCAGAGCAACCACCTTTGATCTGGTTCCAGCTCATAAAAATTTAGCTGTAAAATGGTAGGCTGCAAACGTATAATATGACATAACAGTCATGTATGATGAAATGATACTCCACCACATCCTGTGTGTGTACACCGACAGGCCAACCACAACTTTCCATCACTGCTCAGAGCTTTGAAAGGATCCCATCAAATGAGATGTCTCAGTCTCTCAAGGCTACTGTTATAAAATGTGAAATTGCCCCTTCAGAGAGGCTCTCATGCTGAAAAGCTATAGCCCTCCTCAGGTGTGATCCTCAGGCAAAATTAAAGTGCAAAGTGTCCTTTGGACTGATTATTTGATTGGCCCTTGCCCATCTAAATTTGGCTTCAGATAATTGGACAAATCTCTGGAAGCCGTGGCTCACCAGGGCCTTTGAAGCAAGTGGAACGGACTGACGCACTTTCAGCACAAAAGCGAATGTGTCAGGGAAAGAAAGTCTGCTTTAATGAGAATATCAGCAACAAGGCTGGGTGATAATTTGATAATGATGAATATTAGGGCTGTCAAATTATAAAAAAAAAAAAAACTCAATTAATCCCAATACTACTCTGTGATTAATCATGATTAAAATATTAAATATACTAATATTGCTGGTATTTTCTTCTCTTCTTTCTTATAGAGTATTGAAAGATGCAGTTTATGTACATTCAGTCAATCCATTAGAATTTAAGGATGTGGTTTTACAGATTGGTGAAAAGGGTTATCATTTCGCTTGATACTGAAGTCGTTACTTCTTTACAGCAAATCACAAACACCGACCAAGCTGAATGAACGGGCAATTAAAAAAAACAAAAAACTCTGCTCCTTTCCTTGAAGAGGCAGCTCTATTTCGTGCTACAAGAACGACAACAACAACAACAACGTCCTTCAACAAGCGAATGCTCATTCATCATTCGACCAACATACGTCAGTTAATTCACAAAAGCAAATGTAATGAGTCATTGTGGGCTGGTGAGTTGGTTAGCTGGCTCTTCTGACCTGTTGTAGCTGGTTCATTAAGGAAATATTTATTTATCAGACTTTTACTGACATCATGTCACCTAAGTTGATTTCCCTCTGCTTTATAATAATTTTAAGAGTTATAGCTGTATGTAAGAAAGGTGGAATAAAGAGTTGAAGTTGAATTCAATGTTTTTTTTTTTGTGGTCATTAAGCATAAAATGCCCCACAAATATTTAAAAGAAAATTATCGCTAATTATCAATATCGATCAATTTTTTTTTTTTTGATATACTTTTTCTTTTTAAATACCACCCAGCCCTAATCAGTAATAAGAGGTAGTACACCTCATCATCTTCATCTCAAAGTCACTCTGTTTAAGTGCTAGCTAATTCAAAATGGATACAATTTTATGATTATCCTCCACTTGCCAAACACTCAGTAATGAATCTTTACTATTGTGGCTTCACACGTGACATAATCTTGTTGATCAGTGCGACATTTCACCGGTTTATTCAAGGATTATTTTAAGATTAAAAATCCATTTCTTGCATCAATAATTGAGGTAAAACCTTCCCTCAAACAAAACAGATATTATTCTGATGAAACTCAAAAATAAATGTTTCATTTTCTCTGTGACCCCTCGGCCTTAACCAAAGGCATCATCTGCGTCAATGACTCCTGACTGAACAATGAAATGAGCCCAGTGAAAAGCAAGGCTAAACATCTTGATTTGTCCTCCTTCCCCCTCCCACTCCTTTCAAAAAAAAAAAAATAAAAAAATCCACGCCACACAGACCAGAAAACAGCAGGCTGCGTCTGCTCCTCAAGGCCACTGTTATAAAATGTGAAATGGTCCCTTTTTGCCTGATGCCCTTTCCTTTTAAAAAAATATATTGTGTGACATTCAGGATGAATTAAAGCCTAGAAGTACCCTTTCCTACTGATCACATGATTGGCCCTTGACCTGCTTTCTTCACAGACGATGATTGGACTTCGCCTTTTCAATGCCGGTGCAATCTGAATGGGGAATTTGGTTCCTCTGACCAGTTTGCATGCTCATGTTTTGCTGCTTGGAAATTCCCTGCAGAAAAGCTGTTTTCACCTCGGCACCTTATCACGCGCACCGCTCTCGCCTCAATATCCACCAACACTGCAGAGGAGAGGAGGAGAAAAATGAAAGTGTTTTCCCTCTAGATCAATATTCAAATCTAGATCACAGCAGCAACACTTTGGGAATTAAGGGAGTATTCAGGATGGATTAACTAGTGTGAGTCGTGGGGAATATACCATCAAGAAAGGCTGACTGACTATTACAATGACTGCAAATAATCAGCGAGTTGCAACGTTCAGCATCAGTGAAGGATGGTCCTGTAGATTTTTTTTTTTTACCATGGGGAGCAGCCACACTGATTCATTGCATTTGTCTGTATAGATTATTGCATTATCTACCCTCTGTTATGAATAAATGGAGGGATTACATAAAGAACAATAAAAGACAGACAACTGGGATTAGATTTTAGTGTCAGGTTTTTATTAAATTTACATTTTTAAATCTCTTCTGTACATTTGTTCTCTTTCCTGTGCAATCCCAATATAAGCGTCAACATTTTTGGCATCACGGTTTAGTTTTTTTATTGTCTCCATATGCGCTTACCCCTCTTCCACCCACCATGCAGACATGCTTGAGCAGAACCCACAGTATACAGTCTGTGTGGCAAAAGATTGCCATTCTTTAAAATGAAAAAGCTTAAACAATGAAAGACCATTCTTCTTTTTTTTCCAGCCATTTATTTAAAAAATATTCATTATGCTGATTATTACAGCCTTTAAAAAGCCACCCACACAATCAAAACCAGACTGAATGGAAGAAACGATCAAGAAATAACAGACTGATCTCACAACCTGGCATATGGACTCAGATTCAAGAGGGTTTTGACATGGTTTTCAATGTCTTAAAAGCAACAGAGAGAAAAGTTTGATATTCAAATTAACATCATGATTGTCCAGTATTTCAGTGCACATAAATAGTAATAAACATTTAACCTACATTTATGCTTGTAAATGCTCCCCCAGGGTTTATTCTACATGATGTGATAAGACAAAGCATTACTGTAGGATGCATTCCCAATGCAACTCATGTCTGCCAGCAGCTGTAAATGATCTCACGGAAAAAACTTTGCAAATGAAACTGAAATCATTGAACGTCTCTTAATGTGATCTAAACACATGTTCAGCACTTATGTAGGCTGATGGAGTTTTAGCATAAAGTCAATCAAAAGCTTTTACTTAACTCTGTACCACTTGACAGTTACACCGACAAACAGAGCCACACACACACACACACAGATAGGAATAGACAGATAGGAATAAACAACCCACAATACAGCTTTCAAGCTAATGACTCCTTCTCCGTCTTACGAGCATAGACATGTTTTATGTTACGTTTCTCTGCTTGCTGAACAGCTACCAAACAACAAAGGATCCACTTAGGGAAAGTGTACCACTAACAACAGCTTACAGGCTAGGTAGCCAATTAGCTAATTAGCTATAGTACACTGAACAGCTTAATAATTTACCTGGACACTGGTTTAAATGTGTGTGCGATTGTCCTTTTTTTTTCTTGGATACCACTGTCCTTGGCTTGTAGGCAACAGGTAGCGACACAGGAGTTAAATCATTTCATAGCTCTGATGTGTTTGACAGGGTCATTGCTGGGAAGCCACAGGTCTAATTAATAACACTGATAATGGCTGCTCTCCATTTAGGCACAGTAATTACAATGTCCTGTTACAGTGCATGCTGAGGCTGACTGTGTCTGAAATCTACACCTCGGAGTGACTCATTGCTACCCATATATGCACAGCAATCATCAGGGACCCCTACACTAAGCTGGAAAGCGAGACCCTGATGCAAAAAGTCAATTTTCACAACTGTAAAATGTGTACCGTTTTGTGCGTCATTCTTGAGACGCTGCACAAAATTCACACAAACAATACAGACACATGAGTAGATAGAGTGAAGCACTTTTATGGAATGAAGCCATAATTAAGAAATGCCTTCTGGGAGAAAAAAAAGCTCTGTGAATAGGTGAGCCACAGCATTTCTGACGTGTATCTCCAGAGATCCTTTCTTCCTTTCTGTAATAAGAAACTATAAAAGCATTGTCATAAAAATCACAAGATAAAAGAGATAAATTGTGATTTTTATTTGGCGCTTTTGCTCAGCACAGCGTTAACGTATTTGTCGTGTTCTGACTCATTACTCTTGCTGTGTCCGTTCCGGGAAGAATCACAAGGTCACACAAGGATAACACAGTCCTCTACACGACATGTGTTTTGTCACCCTCAACCCCACCCTAAATTTCCCTCTAATCTTGAAAAGAGACATCTACACGCTGACTCAGTGTACCGTGAGATGTTTTGGTATTCAACCCATAGATAAGAGCAGGATCACTCAAGTCATGTCTGACAGCATGTTATCGATCTAGAGGCAATTTTATTCCTGCATCAGGAGAAACGAACTGCACCACCTCCCTTAATTCTCTGAGCGGCCGAATCCTATCGCTCCTACACATCTTTAATCCGCTGGACGGTTGGCGGATTGGCCGGGGGGGCTGAAAATGTGAGAGATGCGGACGCGGTGTTTGTCATTTGTCATTATGACTGTGGGGCTTATACACCGTATATCTCTATTCATTCCTGAATCTGTGCTCTATGAGGTGTGACTCTGTGAATTCCTGTGCTGCTGAGTCAAAGAATATGTATCTACTGTGCTTACGCACACACAAACACACACTTTACATTTAATACATATATTATCTTGGTAGCTAGATTTCTGATGGAGTGTTTTTTATGTGGGACCTTCAGTTTCTACAGTGACAGCTTTTTTTTCATGTTTTATGGCCAAACATCTCTCACAGATTTAAATATTGCTTTGCTCTGAGCTGTCTCATGGAAGTCTACACATGTGTGTACGTCTAAAGGTCTGACTCCTCAAACCTGAGACCTCATTACCCGTCTCCCCTTGTCCTTTTTTCAGGGTAAGAACAGCTGATGTCCAAAACAGAGACGGACTCCCTGTCACCCGTTGGTGAAAGAAGGCCCGTCTGACGCTCACAGCTTTACTAATTACATCAGCTGGGTTGCTGTTGTTGCTATTGTTGTGTTGGTGCCTACTAGCTGCCAACATAGTGATGAAGTCACCAGCCTGCAGGTGAACTTCACGCCAACTCAGTAACAGCATGTTACAGAGATTGGAAATATTATTTATTTAAGTTCATACAAAGCTACAAGATTGAACTTTACAAAGGCTCCCCCTGCACAATCACTTTTTATGAAGCTCTTCATTTTTTTTATAGGTTAAACAAGTGCTCATAGATGTAGTTTATAGAGAGGCTGGTCCTGTAGCTGTAGTGTTATCCTTTCTCACAAGAAATCCCACTTAGTGCAGCACTGTCTCTCAGTGCTGTTAATGTTTTGGGTCAGACATAAGTCTGCTGCACAGGTGTGATACTGGTTGTTTTCGTTGGTGGTTGGTCCGGGCATTGTTTAGGTCAGACCAGTTGAACTTTGGGCCTGAGTGTGGTGAGTTTGTATCAGCCTGAGCCTGGGGGGAGCGAGCCTGAGCAGACTGCTGTGAGAGGGCAGAGAAAAGCCCGGCTCCAAAGCTAATTACTTATTGACGGCTTAACATTTGGTGAAGATTTGTACTCGATGGAAGCGATATGATCATTTGTTACATCTCACGTGCAACAAGCCAGGATATATTGAGTATATTCGACATATTTCCCACCCCACTTCACACCCTCCTCTTAAAGAGCTCAATTATTCTATAATATGGAACCATATAGAAGAACTATTTTCCTGTCTATAAGAAATTTTATTATACATCATATCTTATCCTGCTCGATTACCAGCATTATTATTTGCAGCTCTGTGGCTCTATAGTGACTGTGAGTTAGTGGGGTGATTAGATGGAATGAATTGTACAAGTGAAAGATGAAAACAAAGAGGCTAACAAGTAGGGCGGTACAGCAGCTGAGGGTAAGAACTGCACAAAGCACTGAGGGAGGCGTTATTTATTCTTCATTATTAGTTAGTTTGGTCAGTGATTATAAAAGATTCTGATGAGGACTGGATTCCACAGGAAAACAAGCACAGCTCAGTCTGGTTATTGTGAGTCAGTGGTAGGAAATGAAATAGGAGCCACATAGGAGAGATGTAATGCCAAATGTACGGCGTATCAGTGGAAATGTAGGCGCAGATGAGGACTGTGTGCATAGCGGGGGGAATATTTGATACATGATAACGGACCAGTAAAAGTTGATGTGAAGAGAGAATTGGTGGACGCAAAGCACTGAGCCAGAGAGGGATTCACAGTGTGTGGTGAATGAGAGAATTTCTCTGTGAAACCTGTCAGACAGGTAGGAGGGAAACTCTGCAGCGCTTTGCGAGAAACCTCAAGATGTGTGAGTGTGTAAGAGTATGTGGTGGTTGATAGAGAATAGGCAGGGAGCCTTAAGTAACAATGGGAAGTCCTCAAGCACAGTGTAAAGAGGAACAACCTGACTAATGGGGGTGCTTCTCCAGGTTAAACACGAGTGAACATCCACGTCTTGTTATACTTACAGTTCAAATATGACCAAATCTTTATCTGGATTTCAACTAGTGTTGTGCGATTTTACGATATATGTCGTAGTGCAGTATAAAAATGTCTGATGTAGGATATGACCCTCCATTGTTTATATCGTAATTTTAACGTGTGGTGTACTGGGTTAGCGCTGTTCAGCTAACACGCGTGATACAAGTCAGCAGCGTAAAACTCAAGGATGTGGGAGGTTGAATCATCCCTGGACGCTACGAGTGACAGGCCGCCACCAAATTCTCTATGCAGGAAAAACCCTGTATATATATATATAATTTTCAGAAAAAATACTATATCGGGATATATATCATTATCAGGATATAAAATTTTGTCCATTTTGTGCAGCACTGATTTCAACTGTGAACACTGTATTTTCACTTATAACACACAAATGATAAAAATGAAAAACTATTTATTGCCATGTATTTTTTCTATTTGAACTGTTCCACTGATGGGAAGCACAACGCCACTGCCGCATAAATCACTTTTGAAATTAAGTTTATTTGCATTTTGGCTTAGACTAGCACTCTTTTTTACTATTCAGCAGCTAATATAAAGCCAACAAAATTTCAAGAAATTCCTTGGATCTAATCCTCAGTGTGGGGTTACCATCTCAAAACCATCACCAAAACAAAGCCAGGGTGGATGGCTGAGTGTGATTTCAGTTTCATGTTCTTGTCCATGTTTTGTTCTTTTAGGTGTGGGTCAGAGACAAAGATCTACACACTGCACTGATAGCTCCCAGCAAATTTAATTTAACAGAGCAACGTTTCCAGCTAACAAATTGTCGTCAGCAGTTGTCACACAGACATCACAAAGAAGAACAAGCATTACATAGACAAGCTAATTCATCACTCAGGTGGCTGTGAGCTGCATGATTCCCAGTCATTCTACTCTGAAAATGGTCCAATCAGCACAAAGCAAGACAATGCTGTCAGAGGCTCCCATAGAGCTGATAAATTACTACTCTATGGAATAGACAATGGAGAGAAAGGATGGAAAATAACAACTTATTGCTTTGAAGAGAGGGTTATAATATTTTTACTTCAGATCTTATTTGTCTCTTATGAAGTGTCATCTTTGTCTGACTCAAGTTTCGTTTGGCCCACCTTTTGATATGCATATACCCTCCACCCTGACTTTCTTTTAACTCTGGCCAAAGACTTTTTTCAACCGACTATTTAGTCATCTGAACTGAAAAATGCATGACCAAAAATTGTGTCTCTAAAAAACTCAGTTCTGACAGTGTGCAGGAATTCAGCTTTTAATGCCTCCAGTCCTGAAGGAATTGTGTGTTCGAGTTGTCCACATATTCTCCGGATAAAATGTCTCACCTTGAAGGATTAGTTCCAACTTTGCCCCAAACATTCACCTGGAGTCACAGATGAAGTGATTATATTTTAGTGGGTAGAGGTCAAACTTCAAGGTCATGGTGACCGTGCAAGCCCAGAGCACCCAGAAGGGATTTATTCACCAGGTATCATCAAAGATGAACTGATCAGAAAGTGTTTAATAGGATAAAATGATAGTGATGACATTTTTTATCCAAATGGTCAAAGGTCGTTTTCCGTGAAAAATCATAATTTTCTGCAAAAACACTTCAGGCCATTATTCAATTATTCTATTCTGGGAGGGGAGATAGTGACCATATTTCCTGCAAGTCGTTAGTGGAGGTGCACGAGCATGAGGTGGTAATTCATGTTCTTTTGTCTATGCTGGACTGGTGGTAGAACCACATTTGTTATTTCTGCTGTTTGTCTTTAGGCC
Source organism: Selene dorsalis (assembly GCA_900303245.1). Classification (NCBI taxonomy): domain Eukaryota; kingdom Metazoa; phylum Chordata; class Actinopteri; order Carangiformes; family Carangidae; genus Selene; species Selene dorsalis. Next base: position 35,075 of record OMNW01021860.1, read on the forward strand.
CATATAGGATAATGTCTTAAAAATCTTCAAAATGAAAAGCTCCTGTTTTTGTAAATGAAAATGTGTACAGCCTGCACAGAGCATAAATCACGTTAATGTCACAGTGTGTCTTTTGAGTGCTGACTCTGAGCTGCGTCCTTTGTCATTTCATTTTTAAATTGTATATGGACTGAGCTGCAGTCAGTTCCATCCAAACCTTTATGCAACAAAATCTCCAGACCAAAAATTTATGGAAATCACTGGGGATATCCATGAAAATGACTGAATGTAATTGTCACTCTGAGAACTGCTGTCAGGGAGAAAAAAACATTCCTTTGTTCATTTCCATGCATCTCTTGACCCCTGCGAGCCTTAAATCATTCAGCCACACAATGACCACATGCAGCCACCGTACATTTTCTAATACAATTGTTTCCAGCCAAATGCATATCCCCCGTCCACAACCACCCATTTATTTCACCTCTTGATATTAGATCAAGTCTAGCTCGATGTGGTAAGCTATTTGATGGGGATACAAAATTGTCTGCCTCATCCATTCCCCAGCTTGGCCAGTTCCTAGCAACCAACAAGATTAGACTGTCTGTTTCTCAGTGGTTTAGAAAGACCCAGAGTGCAGGCAGATACCATAATCATATTATACAGACTTAATGCATGCATGCAAGCACACCAGATAAACACATATGTGCCGGCACACACACACCCCGAATCACACACAATGATATACACTCACACTCTCTCACACAGCCAATAGTGATTCAAAAGAAGATGTGGATGTAGCCCAAGTTCCCCTATCATACTTTATAATAAAATTCATGCATAAAATTCAAAAAATGCATGAAGAGTGACAACAGTTCCCTTTACCTTTTTTATTTCACGTAAAAATAATGTGAAGCAGTTGTCACCAGCTGACATGACTCTTTATATCAGATACTCCATTTAGTGAAAAAATAATGTCAATGTATGAGGAAAAAATGCTTTTTAAAGGAGCCTGTTTGGGTCCCTGAAGTCTTTCTGTGCCTTTTGTAGTAAAAGATAGAAAAACAGTCCTGCATGCATGCAATCACACTGGATAGACTG
>OMNW01021860.1:36171-52319 GCA_900303245.1 Selene dorsalis
ACACACACACACACACACACACACACACACACACACACACACACGCTCTCACAACTGATAAGCCAGTGATTCAAAAGAAGATGTGGATATAGATGAAATTCTGCAGTTGTCATTTATAATGAAATTCAAAAATGTCATGGAGGTTAAGACTGCAGAAATTCACTTAACTCAATATTTAATATATAAAATTCACTTACGCAATTGTGTCTGGTGGACACAATTCAGATATTCTGGTTCGGATATTCAAAATGAAAAAATACAGTGTGTGTGTGAGGACTGAACAGAACCTGTGGGTTCCAAATGTTTTTCTCTCTTTTGTGGTAGGAAAAAAAGAAAGAAAAAATAGGCTCCAAAAAATAGTCCCACCGCATCCCAACATAAACACAAACAGCTCGTGCTGTGACCTGAATACAAAGAAAACTTTCTGTAGTCTGTAGCATTTTACTGCAAGACAGATCAACACTACAGCATTTAAAGCTTGAATAATGAGGTAGTGGTTTAAGACAAATTTTGGGTGAAGGTTGGGGAAAGAACGTTGTCTTGGTAAATCGCAAAAAAACTGAAGACTGAACCCAACCAATTTTGTAAAATTCATGAGCAGTATAAAAGTTTTTTTTTTAAAGAGGTTTCACCAGTTTGAAAAGAAACAATTTTTCTGAAACATTCACAGAAAAGAACAACGATCTCAACATGAGTCGTGATCTGCTTAATGTGGCCTGCAGGTCAAGACAGAGTGGAGCCAAACATCACACTTCAAATCAGGTGGGAGTGTGTGTGGAAAAAGCAATGTTTCCAAGCTAAAGTAACTTTTGATCACCACCTTGACCCTGTTTACCCACAAGACTTGTACTATATCATATTTTCCTGCCTTTGTTTTTGCATCAGTGATGTTTGCACAGAGCAACCCTCACCCTGTAAACTAGGTTCAACCCCTGCATTTTCTGTTTTAAATCATTATATCGCAACATACATACCCTCAAGAATTTGCTTTCGTGATCAGTCTGCAAGGTCAGCTCAGGTTCCACACTTGCAGCAAAAGCTCAAAGTTGAATAAGGTTTAAGAGTCAGAATATAAATGTAAGCAAAGCTGGTGTATTACTTACACATGTTGCTGTTTTGTCTATCTTCATTCGAACCTGTGACTGATGGTTGAAAGATGCCGTCCAAGGCCGTGTTTGTGATAAACTGCTTACAAAATAAATGAACTTGAACTCGAAACCAACCATCTGGTCACGTCACCCCTGGTCACCGCTCACAGATACTAACATGAAGGATCCTTTTGTGCAGCGGGGCAGGAAAAACATCCGGGCTCAGCAACATTAGAAGAGACTCCAAGCCGGGCACCGCTGTAGCTGCAGGGACAAAAAAAAAAAGCATAATGGACAATAACATGGACAGCGATGGTGAGATAAGACAACAAGCCAGAGTAAAAGAAACATGATGATAGATGGGATTACTGTCAGATAGGCTGACCCACTGCAGGTAAAAATCACTGCGTGTGACAGGCGCCTGACAGAGAAAGGACAGACAGCTACACACACACACACACACACAGAAAGGCTTGTGAGAAAAAAAACCCCACACACTCGCAGCAGATGTATTCCACAGTATACAGTACATAAAAAAGTGACGTTGTGTGACTTCAACCTTCAACCTACAAGGCAGATCATGAATACTTTTAACACCTACACTTCAAATTATATATGAGCAGGTCCTTCCACACTGTTTTCTGTTTTCAACAACAGCTAGTGGACAAAATATAAAAAGGGAGGGGACATACGAAGAGAAGAAAGTTCCACGACGACTGTTTCTATAGGAGCCCCTGGCCGTGGTGACACACTGCAGATCCAGGCAGGTGCTCTCAGCACCGATCAGACACAAAGATTAAGCAGTGCATCAATCAAGCAGCGCTCCATCACACAGACGCAGCTTGTCTCCACTGCAGTACATCTCAATGTACAAACAGCAGAAGTCTGTAGCATGCATATTTATATGGCATACATCTTCCTAATGGAACACAAGTAGCATTGCTCCATCATGTGCAGCTCCTCCAGCGTGTTGCTATCTGAATTGGCTGCCTGTTTTGCAGGGATTGACACACAGAAATGAATCATTTGACGCTACAGGTTTGGTGACGTTGTGACTTCTTGCTTGTGGTGGAAAGTTCATTTACTCAGGTGTTGTAGCTACGCAAATTTCTAAGTATTTTGGCCACTAAAATGTTACAAAAATCAGCATATAGTCAGAGTCACTTTTCTGATTTCTACAAGTTTTTAACAGCGCCACACAATGGTGCTTTCCCCCAATTTAAACCTCACACATGGCTTAATTTTGTAAATCTTCAAATGATCCAGTATCTCACCAAAAAGATAAAGATTAGAGAAAAAAGAGACTTGTGTTTCAGAACCTTGTTTTTTTCCTCTTTCCTGTCCCATTAATCATCACAACCCCTCAGATTGATCTGCTCTCTGTGAATATAAAACTGAATAGTGTTTCAAATTAAATCCACCTCCAGCAGCTCCGACAGTTAACACGCTGCTTACGTCCACACCGATGCCTCACTATTAATCATCTAATCATACCATGTATAATATTATTTGTCTGTTCCCTCCATTATTATTCTTGACTTGGTTAAGGTTTAAGTAAAGATAGGTTTGGGTTAAAAATAAGTACTTAATTAAGGTTAAGAAAACATTTTAGTCACGGTTAAAAATAATTGACTGTTGGTGGGCGGTGATGTTTTTTTTGAGCACTTGTATCCAGTCAAAGTGACAGCTTATGAAAATGTAAATAGATGTACTTACACACACACACACACTTACACAACCGTGACATTTAGATACTATGCGAGGTAATGGTAACCAGAACTCTTCAACATGTGAACATGGGGAGCTGTGGCATGGACCTGTTCTACCCTCTGGGGCATCTTGGTACTGTGAGCAGGTGTGTTGGTCTCTCAGCTTCTTTCACACTTTGCCTAACAGTTGTCAGACATGTCTTACTGTTTTTTTTTATTTTCAGTATGATTTTTTTTAGTCCAACTCTTATTTTGGGGGATGAGGAATTCTTGTCTTTTATTTAACTTTTTTTCCTCCATTTTATTCGATGCTTAAACGAGGAGAGGTGTGAGCTTCAGCCCCTAGCGATCATATTTTTTTCCTCCACTACCAGCCAAATGTAAACGTCATTTATTTTAAAACGAAAAAAAAAAATGTGTCTCTGCCCTTTGGCCTGTTCTTTCATATTAAGTTGCTACTACTTTTCTCATCAAACATTTTGACATTTAAAAGATGCTCCTACAATAGCCTGGAGCCCACATTGAAATATATCACAGCCAAAATGAAAGTGGAGATGATGTCCACAAATCATCCATCATCACTACCTGCCGTTTTGCTCTATGAAGTCAGAGGCTAAATATCTCACTGAAATCACTTCAGCAGTATTCAGATCTGTTTTACTGAGTGTTTTCATTCTGCTGTAACACCATATTGTGAGAATTTTGTACCCATTGGAAAGAACGGTGAACTTGGCCTTCATTTGCATATTGCCTTCTGCCAAATGCTCAGTGGTTCGCAATAGCATTCATATTTAATAGAGGATGGAGACAGCAGAGGCTCAGCGGCTCATCATAATGTTGATATGATGACACATTTTATTAGCTTGATGTATAAAAAATCAATGCAATATGGACTCTTTAACGCTGGGTGCCTTTATCTTTTACCGACAGCATGCTGGTGACTTGTGATTAACATCAATTTGAGCCTGTTACAAACTGTAATGAATCGGAGGAGATGCGCCGCATTCAGCAAACATACATTACCTCCGATTTCAAAAGGTGGCAGTCGCATGTGTGCGCGGGGTGTCGTCTCTTATCGAGGAGACTTTCCCACCCTTCGTTCCGTTGTCACTTCTGTCGGCAGAATTTCATGTCGCAGGGGAAAATAAGGAGAGCAGAAGCACTCGTCTTCCTGTCTAATCCACTGGGCCGCAACAGTGAACGTACAGCAGGGTGGAAAAGATAACTTCTCTCAGGGGAGGCTGCCAGGCACAACTCTTGATCACCGACTCTCTTCATCTTTGTTCTCTTCCAAATTATGAATAAAAATGCAGTCAAAGTTTGCTCAATAGCTAAACAGAAACAGTGTTTTTATCTGTGGCAGCTTAGGGCAGAACTTTTAACTTTAAACTCCGCAGGGGATGATGGACTTTCATCTTACCCACTTAAGTGGATTAATACAGTCTGTGACAACAGTATCATTGAGGTGTTATGCAGGCCAGTGTCTTCAAAGTCATCTTTTGCTTGACAACTTAATCCTGAGCAACAGTACGTGTTCACCAGCAGGGGCTTAGTTTCACCGTTGAATAAAAATATGAAATCAACAGATAAAGTGAAAAGCAGTGTGAACTTTGACCACACTTTGAGGGTTTGGTTCAGTTGTTTACTGGTTAAGTTAAAAAAACACATTGACATATGTCAAGTTTATGCTTAAGTGCAGTTATTGACATTATGTGTTAAGTATTTGCTGTGCTGATTTCTTTGTGTTATTTTTCCAACTATGTTTTTAGTTTTTGGAGTTTTTAAACAACCAAATAGTAAAAAATAGATCTGTATTAGCCTTTCAGTATATGTATCTATAAAAGTATCTCCATATTTATGTGTACTTTAATTAAATACTTGAATAATTAATTTTACATAGGGATGCGCAATTAATTGCAGTGCCACTGAAACTGCAATATGGCCAAGTGCATTATCCAAATGGCAGGAGCTGTGTTGTTTTTTTTTCTTGACAATGTGTCATTGTTGTACAGACGAAAATGAAAAACAAATGATTCTTACTGAAATCCCAGTCAACATCTGCCTATTTAATCGCAGTATGATGTTTTTTGCTTATTGTGCAGCTCTGATTTTACATATACCCCTGGGTTTTGCTTCACTGTGCAGACTGACAAGCATTTTCTTTATTTGACTCCAAAAAATTACAGCACTGCCATTTCAAACAAGATATTGGTGTGTTTTATTGTTTATGTCTCCCTTTATGCTTCTAACAGTAAATGTCGGTGCAGAGTGGCTTTGGAAAGAAGCTTTTTTTCCTGTTGTTGTTCATGGTAAATATTTGAAATAGCTTAAGAGGAAGATGAAATGATTGATTTCCATCAGTCTTTTATACTGCTGCAAAGCTGCTTCACTATCAAGCTTTCCTTTAATACGTCTATGATCAGTGGATGGAGGCAGTGATTTTTTTAAATGGTAATGGAAATGGTTGATGGCCCTTATTGTTATTGATGAAGTGGAGGCAGACTCAGTACTGAGTGACTTTGGCCCCCCACAGTACTCCACACATTTCAGTGGCAACACACTACAGTAGTTCATGAAGGGGATAACTGCTGTTCGACCTGTGGCAAATCTATCACTAATTCTCTGTTGGGCTCATTTGGGCCATTAGTTAGCACAAATTCCTCCACTATCTTCCCCGTGCCCTCTGGTCCTGCAGTGATCTCACTCGTCTTCTCATACACTCGCAGCAGTGCGCTCCTCCCACACGGGGATTCGGAGGCTTGTTAAGTTGGTTTGCAGGGGCTGCTGGGCCAGATTGAGTAGACATTTATTTCATACATAAAGAAAACTGTAATCTTTTCCCTGTAAGAGCCTCAACCTGAAATGAGTAATTAAGTATCCAGGCGGCCAAGGTTGCAGGGAGGACGGCTGTTACACTGATAGCGTTCGTTTCTGGAAGCTAAAGACAGTATTTTGGGAAAAAATCTAGAAAAGAACAATATTTCATAATGACAGGGCAATTAATAAAGTTCTTTTGCTTATCGTCTGACGAATCAACAGCTTCATTAAAATGCGGGAGCGAGAGTATGTTGCATTTATTTGATTCATTATAACGAGATTTCCAGGATATAGAGTTCTACTCCTATTAATTGATGTTGGTATCAACCTCCATCCAAATACATAATCAGCTGACCTTTATTCTAAATGAGCTTGCTGCAGAAATCCATGGGAAGTATTGACGGGAGCAGGTCTGAACTTTATCAAAACAACACAAAAGCAATTTTCGATGGAAAAGAGAGACAGAGATTGAACATGACCTGCAATCCTTACAGAGCAGTAGAGCTCTGTGATTTATCATATAAACAAAGGCAGCATTTTTACACACAGCCAAACTATTGAATATTGTTTAACTCGTCTCATGCCTCTTGCTTCTCATTTGAAGTATTTTCCATTCTTCACTTGTGCCTCGGCTGCCTCAGCTATAACACAAATGTGAGCACACGTCCAATACTTAGTTCTACTTGTTTTTAAATGTCATGAAATTTGAGTGTGCGTGCAGAATAACAAAAGTAGATATTGCTTGTTGTGCTTTTTAGCCATGATCCATCAGCCTTGGCAGCCTCAGCTGTTTATTGCTAAACAAACAAACAAACAAAGCAAATATCAGAATGGTAAGCATTATAGCTGCTAATTACGAGCATGATAATATGATCATTGTGAGCATGTTGGCATGCTGACATTAACATTTAGTTCAAAGGACCGCTGTGTCTCAGCACAGTCCCACAGAGCACACACCAAAAGCGCGTACTCTTAGTCTCGTTATTCACTTATCACCAGGAAAAATGTTGATACTCTCATCGCACAGATAGCTTGTTTACTCTCCACTGAGACGACAGCTGCTGGCTCAAAGTCAGACATCTCATCAAAGTGACCCTGTTCAGAAAATGAAAAGATACGCACTGTTTTTAGACTACAAAGCATGTGAGCAGCTTGAGTTTACAGCCATACCTCAGACCAGCACTTGGTTTTTTCTTACTCCTGTTTGTGTTTCCTTCTCAAAAGGTCTCAAATTCGAACAGGAAAACAGGACATTTCCAGTTTGACCTTTATGTGCACTATGTCACTTTGTGCCTTTATCAACAAGACAGCAAAACCTTTCCAAAATAAAAAAAAAAGTTTCAGAAAATGCATCGAGTTGAACATTTTCTGACCTAATAGTTGTAAAACAAACCCTGCTCATACTCCATCATACGACAATTTGCCTGACCTTTAATGTGGGTCCACACCAGCTAATGTAGTCTGCTAAGTTGTCATGGCGATAGACTTGTTGACATGCAGGTTCAATTGCTCATCGGAAATCCGCAACTTATACACTAACACCCTTCGTCCTCTTGCTGTCCTCTTTTCTGGAGACGTCAACCTGATGAAGGTGATGTGGTGATACAGTGTGAAGCAGAAAATGCTCTCGGCCATTTACTCCAGCCTCTTCTCTTTTGAATTTTCCAGTGCTGTAAGGACGTCACGTTACTTCAGATTGACTTTATTTTTCATATTGCCCGGAACTTGTTTTTGCCAGTGCTCTATATTTTTGACCACATGATGAATGGACTTCTTTTTTGGTGCAAAAACAAAACCACTGGAGAGACATCACTACAGCCTGCAGAGGACAGCAACACTGCTTGTTGCCTGAGCTGAAACAAGCATGGTTCAGTGATCTGTCTGTCTGTGAAATGCTGTACAGACTACCACCTCGGCAGATATTGTCTTCTTTCATCTCCTACCTACCGTCCATGTGTTGTCACACCCTGGAAGCGAACGTCTTTGCATGCAGATATGTGATGCAGGAGCACATACAAAGAATATTTTGTGGGTGTGTATTTAGTAAGGAGAACCTGGAGAGTGAGCACTACAGACAAAGTATGTCACACTCCACTGGCTGTAGTAATTAACAGGAGTTTGACCTCTGCTCCTGCAAGCTCCATTAATCAGAAAGGCTGCCACACAGGTTCAGAGATGAGACGCCTTAAACCTCGTGTTGTAGTAGCAAACTGACGTCTGGGTGTGACATCCCATAGTCTGTGCTTGAAATGTTTTCCATGATAATCAGACTCATAAGAATTAAAAATATACAGTTAGAATACCATTCTATCTTTATATGTATGGATTATTGTGTTTTTGCACAAATAAAGTGTTTTTTTTTAAATCAAAGAGCAAATGAAGAGAAATTCAGCTCAGTAGAGACAATGTAAGAGGAGCTGATACCTAGAGATTTGGAAATGGATTTGAAGTGATGACAGGAGACCTACAAGTTAAGAGAGTTCTTATTCCAGTGGATAAAGCTACATGGAGAGATTAGAGTGAGTAACATTTACATATTCACCAAATTATTTCTTTCCTGTGGCTAGAAAAAGATGTAGTGACAGAACTCACCTTTTTTCTGTTTGTAATGTGGAATTGTCACATCTGAGCCTCATGCCTGTTAAAGTGGCTTGTCGGCTGTCAAAGATTTTTCTTTATTATTAGCGGGCGAGGCGAAGGAAACAAACTGTAAATGGAAAAGTTAAATATGACAAGAGGTGGGCATGTAGCAAACTGATGTGCACTGAGCAGGAGGAGAAGATTTGGCTGTGGAGAACACAGTGACAGTGCAGTTTAAATCAATTTGATCAATTCAGCACTCATTGTTATTGTTCAGGCCTCTGACTGGTTTATTTTCCATAGCAATGGCAGCTAAGGCTCATGGGTATCGATAAGCAATAAGGCTGATTGGCAGTTTCATACATATTACTGTGGGGCTGCTGGATTGTAAGAAAATCCATAGTTTTCACTGTCCCTGTTTGGGCGTCTGTCATTTGAGTGTCATATGTCATATAAGTGTGAGTCTGCCAGATCCTAAGAGCCTTTGTAGCGGTGTAGTGTACCAGATGTCAATAGGTTCAGGTCAGAACCATCTCCCACACCAACCAGACTAAAAAATAAGATCTCAGAGATTCAACATCCAGATAAATCTTTTTTTTATAACATAAACCTGTAGAGTACAGTACAGGAATACATATTTTGGAGGTTACAGTGTTTTTATTGAAGATGATCATTTTGAAGCGGCTGGCCGAGGATCTTCCCCTGCTGCCAGTGTGTCTGAGAACAGCTTTGATTAATGCACCACCCTCTTTAAACATTTAATAAGAGCTACCTAATGTGCTGCCATAGCTGGCATCTGCTCTGATGCCGCTCTGATGTTGCTCTAATGTTGTCATCACCAAAAAGTAAAGGTTCCCTTGTTAAAGCACTTGTCTTCAGAGAGCACATAATTAATAATAACTCTATCCAAAAGCATTAAGATTTAGTGTTTTGGAAGTTTTATATCTCATCAAGATGCAAATGTGTGCAGTCATTAGCTCCAAAATGTAATAATTTCCTCCTCTAGGTGGAGGCTGTGGTGGTAAAAGGGGGAGTCTCTACCATGTTTCCTAAAACAACCCGATGCTAAAACCAGATAACGTTCTAAGTACGTTGATCTCAGCGTTTAACACTTTCAAATCTTGTGAAATCACAGGTCAAAACCCTGTTTTTCTCTTTCATCAGACATTAAATCAGCTCAGTGGTTAAAAAAAGGTAAACCAATAACATCTTTGACAAAACCTGTCATCCCCCATGAGGGTTCTCCACTGTAATGAGAGGCACATAATGGGATGCAGAGGCAAAGCATGCAATCTAATTGTTCATTCAAGCACTACATAAGTAGATAAATTAACACTTAGGCAATTTGTTCTTTAGTCTACACCATAGTGTGGGGCTGCCCCAGCTTTCAGATGAAGAGACACACACACAAATGATTTCACTAAACTGACTTTGTTTTTAGACTGATATTTGCATATTCTCCCTGTTTTCTTAACAAGCTTAGTCATCTTAGCACAAAGACCAGGCTTGGGGTTAACCCCTTAAAACCCATGAATTAGGAGCAGCACGACCCACAGGCTGGTGGGTGTTAAGGGGTTAATTGGCTAATCTGGCTCTGTCCAAAGGTAACAGTCCCAATGCTTGTTGGACTATAAGGTGTCCCTTGTCACCTGGTTGAGGCAGCTGAGGTCTGGCTGGTGCTTTGTTTGGAGCGGGATCTCTGCCACCTGGAGCAGAATGTGGCTCAATTCGGACCAGACCAGGACTTCCAAGCACAAAGCCATAGGGTGCTCTGTATTAGTCTGTATTAAACAGCTTGCCAGTGAAGAAAGTAAGATGTAAATCAGATATTTATGCAGCTTGTGGAGACTGAAACAGAGGAAACGGTTTGATTAATGGACTTGCATTTGGCAGGTCGCCATAAACACAATTTCAAGTAAATGTTTACGCTGCTGTGTGTCTGCTGGTGGATGTGTGAATAGGCGCCTTAATTGAATGCTAATGTATCAGGTTGTTCACGTGTCTGCTTGTTTTTGACTTTCTCTGTCCGTCAGTTGCCAAAAACATTTACTTTTTACCAGCTTTAAAAAGTAAACTTGGATTTCTTGGGCAAGAGCCAAGAAATCCAAGTGTGACAAGCTCATTATTAAAATCACAACCAAAGTGACCACTGTTGGTTTTGTACTGTCCATTAGCAAAAGTGAAAAAACAAAACTTGAATTTATTCACACGGAGGAAAATGACTCTGTTTGACGCTTGGAGTCCATGATCCCACATTTCCACTATTATCTATTTCCACTTATTCCCAGCACAGTGGTTGGAGAAAATCACACAGTGTTTGACCTAGTTTGCACGATGAATTACTTCGCACTCGATTTTTTTGCAATTTGAGTTTGAGCTATTTACTGGCAATGGCACCCTAATTGCACTCCCATTCCACCTGAGAGTGTCCAAAAAAATAAATGGTGGTGGTGGTGAACACATGGTGTGCAGAGGATTCAGTTTTTCTTAATGTGAATGTTTCAGGGCAGAGAGACACAAATTTAGTGTGTGTTTGCAGAGGTGTGATGTACACAGCAATGCAGTGCATCATGGGCTCGGCTCTCTGCTGGGAGGTGACTGCCCGGTCAGCCTCGCTCACAGTGGGAATTACCTCTGCGGTTTTTGCCTGGAGGGAAGTAATGGAGCTGGAGTTGCGCTCCTCTTAACCGAGCATTGTGACGGCCGCTTTGACAGCGCTCATCAGTCAGACGACCTCCTGTCCCCGTCAGTTGTGTTTCCTTCATCAGCTCTTTTAACACTATTATAGCCAAGAGAGCGGACCATTACTGCATGAAATCGCTCTGACATGTGCAACATGCTGTTTGGCTGTGTTGTCACATCAGGCATAAATGTGTGAACGTGTAAATTAAGTGATTTTTTTTTTTTTTTTTAAGGCTGTTTGTATGCTTAACCTGTTTTTCTACAGATCAGATTTGTGAAATGTGTTTGTACACAAATTATCTTTTTTTTTTTTTTTTTTTTTTTTTTTACATTTCTGCTACAGACAACAAATTCCTATAGAGTTTGCTCAGGTTAATGCACCTTGAGATTAGCCCACATAAGCAGTCCGTGCAATGGGCACTACAACTTATAGGTTAATAGCTACTTCTGGGGAAAAGGAGCTTTTAAAGCAGCTGTGTTGTTCATTATGGCACTAAAAACAGTCTAACTGGGGACATCTGTTGGTCAACACTTGGTACATACAGTTTAAAGGAATGAAATCAGACCATGTGAAGAAGTGAGACTTAATATTACTCCTTTTTTATTCAATAAAAGCTGTCAGGAAAGTCAATACATACACAAAGGACTGAGCAAGAAACCAATTCGATCCCTTTTCTGCTGGTTATGTAATACAGAAAATATGACATCCACGGCTTTCAAGATTTTCAAGCCTCAGCAAGGTTCTTATTTTCATATTTAAAAAAGAAAGTGCAACAATTTGACACCTACACGAGTATGGCTGTTTTTCAGAAGTGCTAAATTCTGATGTATTTTTACCGCTTGACTTTTAATCAATGGTCTGACCAGCAAAACTCTTCCTCTTTGGATGTCCATTTCCCTCCAAACCTTCAATTCATCGCTTCAAAAAAAAAAAAAAAAGTCTGTGATAACAGGGAGTGGTGAGTTCTCTCAGCACATAAATCATTACACACAGCAAGAGAGAGATATTTTGTTGAAGACATGATGACGAGGCTGTACACATTTTAACGGCTTCTCAACACTTGTCATCCTTCAATCCCTCGGAAACGTTTACATCACCTGTATCACCTCCTGTTTTTAACACCAGAAGCCTCTGCCTGATGTTCGTCAATATTTCAACATTAAAGGTTCAGTTGGTAACTCATATTTAATCATATTTGCTGGAACTGTCACTATATTCTGATAGTAGTACATGAAATGGGTAATTTAGGACCAAATCCAACACCTCGGGCTCCGACTACAACCTGTATTTGCAAAAATCCAACACTCCCAGTGCTGTTCAGTCAGGTAGAGGGAGCAGGAGTAGCAGCCAATCACAGCTCGTACATGCGCTGATGGTAGGCTTTTGTGCGTGTGGTCGCTTCCTCTGTGTGTGTCTGTGTGTGTTTTTTTGGGGGGGTTGGGGTGGTTGGCAGAGGTTCGTTCATTTGTTCGATCATTATTGTTTTGAAATTTCCGACCAAGTCGCAGGCTTTACTTTCACTTTCATCGACTTACCGACTGCAGCTGTAATTCATCATATTTCAGCATTCTGGTGACACATCCAAACAAATGTTTCAGAGAGGAACTTAACACTCATACACAACATATGACCAAGCTTCACATCATTGTTAAGTTAATTTACTCCTTCCTTTGCCAGCAGTTGCACAGCACGTGATTCTTTGAAGAGAATCTAGCAATTACAGCTTTCCAGTATTGGTTTTCAGAGTCCACTTGAAACAGAATTAGATCCATCACATCACCTTTTCCTGGAAAGCTGCTGAAATTAGGCTACACAGCAAGACAGGGATATATACTCCTGTAGCAGTCACACCTCTGCTGCATTTTAATGGCCCTGTGCTCCCCGGCTTCCAGATGGCGCATGCAGCTGCAGCGCAAAGAAGTGTTACAAGAAGCACCTCCGCAAACTGTCTGAAAGAATCCCGCTGTTCCCCTGAACCCAGAGATAAACAGCAGGCAATGTTACAGCGAATTAAATAATAATGAAGGCTGGAGCAGCCATGTGTTGTCCCTTCATCCCAGAAATGATACCCCTCATAAGAATACCTCAGTTTGTCTTAGCCTGTGTCTGTGACAAATATTGATGAACTACATTTACTTCATTATGCATTAGCATTGTTCAGGAAGACACACTCTTCAGAGCTTCATACACAGTCTTCTTATACAATGTCAGACGATGTATGAGCTTATACAAGATCAGGACTGCCAGTTTGAAACACCACATAAACAACAGTTTTTTATTCTTGATTTAAACACCTTCTTTGGTTCCTACATAGTTTTCCTTTTTTCTGTCTGCTCATCACTCTCATTGTCTCAACACATATTTGTTATGGCTGCCAGGATCATTTTCCTCTGTGTCTTTTTATTATTTGTACTGCCTTATGTTTGCACAGCAATTTGTTACAGTTTGAAAAAAAAAAGGTAATTAAATAAAGTTATCATTATTATTATATATGCAAATATTCAAATCTCCATATTGAGGAAAGCTCTGATAAAATTCCCCCGAACAGCTTCATATTACATAATCATAACTGAGATTACAACAAAGAAATTAAGGCATAACCCATCATAACTCTATTTCAAGATAAACACCGCAAAGGCCTTGTAACAGGCTGCATTTATTATGGTGTGTAATGAAGACAACAGAGCAGTAAGGCTGAATCTGGTCTGAAGCCCCATCTGTCAGACTGCCTCAGTGATTTGACTTTTTCTTAAGTTTTGCTCATTGACGACTGTTCATTTTTATCATTTGTGTGTAATAATAAAGGGACATGATCACTCTGTACTGGAGCCACAATCAATCCCCATCCAAAGTGTGTAGGCTTTTGTTGTTGACTTACAAAAATAGCAGCTTAAATGTGAGTACATTTCTTCGATTACATGACACACACTGAATGATCCAAGCAACAACTTCTACTACTTGCGTGTCGACTGAAAGTAATAATAATAGCACACATAGGGTTGCCCTAGCCGAAACTGGCCAACATGTACAAGTGTCAGAGTGAATAATGAGGTAAAAACAAAAGAACAATCCAGTGTTATTGTTTGGGTTGAGATGAATCAATGGTAGGGCTGATAATGTAATAGGTGGAGCTAGAAGACAAACATAAAATTGTGAAAAATCAAAAAGAGAGCATGAATATTCTTAGAAAACCTGATAGAAACACCCCTGTTATGAGACACACTGTGCATAAAGCCAAAGGAGGAAAGAAGGAGGGTTCATCCTCAGGGGAGCATGGGTGTGGTTTGAAAATTACATGGCAACCGGCCTGTTGGATTCCTGTGATTTTGACCTTTTTGATTGCCTTGATGCCAGCGCAAGAAAGAAAGGTCATACTGTCATCAAAAAAATTAGTATCAGGAGATCAAGTTTGTCCACACCAAATTTCACAGAAATCTGGACAGCAGAGATATTCGTGCTGTGTGGACTAACATCCTCAGGCTCTGTTGGTAGCAGGGCAGAGGAGTCAGTTGTCATGCTTTACAGGCGCTGGTGGTCTCATGAGTGTTCCCAGATTGAAGAGTGTTTTTTTTTTTCTCTCTCTCTCAGCAGTGTCGTCTGTGGTGGTATTAGGGCTCAGGGAAAGATATGATGAGCAGTTAGAGAGCGGACTGGCTGGGGTTATGGCTAAGGATTGGTCAATGAAGATGCAAATTGATGGAGAAACAGGGGCCAGATGCATAAAACTAGAGACATGACTAAAGCTATATGAGCACAAAATCAGAAATGTATACGCATTTCTTTCATTAGAATTATAAAGTCGTGCGTAGTTTACTTTGGGACAGTCACATCAGATAATAGTTAATAGTTAAGAATATTAAACAATGCACACTAACACAAATATTTGCAATTATAAACTGTAAAATTTTTATTGCAGTCTAAGCCTCAAAGCTTGAACTTGTGAATGAAGCACTGTGAAGTTGGTCATTTTAGTTTGTGGTAAATTACGTTTCTCCATGTATCTTGTATTTTCACTTCACTGTTCAGAACTTGGATTGCTTTTGAAAACAATAACGTGTTCTAGGAAATACCATATGTGGGAAATGGCGTCTGAGCAGTTTTTGTGTGTACACATCACATATCCATCTGAATCCTAGACACTGAGTTCAGATGTTTTCCATGGGATTATGGGTAAAAATTGATAATTCATAGCAGGGAGGTTTGAAAACAGTTGAAAGCTGCACAGGTCAGTTTTACCCTCTGGAGTAGCATTAAGTACAGTGATCGTACTGTAATCCTGAATCTATTAATGATGCACCACAGTGTCCACAGCAGACTGAATGCCTTCGTAAGAGGTTTGTGTAGGATTGTTGATGAGCTCAGCTTCTTCCCGTAGCACTGATTCACTGCTCACAAATAGAGACTTCATTTAAATTGGTGGAATTTAATGCTTTGGAAGATAAACACCTATTGATGCTGTGTCTACTAATGTTGATGGAGAGCCTTGTTTTAGGCATCAGTGCAGCCTGGTGGTTCAACACACCATCCTCTAAGTCATCGGTTTTCAAAGTCCAGGAGGGAGCAGGGGACGCTGGGTGCATTAAGAGGCAATAAAGTAGCTTCCTTTAACTCACTCGACATGTGAGGTTTTTCTTTCCTGTCTCCTGTGCTTGTTATTTGCATGAAAATCTGTAAAATATTTAAACAAATAGACTCCCTGTTGATTTTGATTCACTTTTAAATTCTGTTTTATCCGATGCTGGCCGTAGAGCTACATCTCATTAGGCAATTTACAAGTAGTTTCAAATGATTTACCTGTTCATTTGTGTGGTGGGATTCAGACAAAGTGGTTGAGTCAGGCTGTGGTATTTCCTGCAGACCCTTGTGTTGATTTTAAGTTTCCTAAACACTACAATTACTGATCAGCACCTGAAAGTGTCAGACTTGCACGGACCACATAGTGGATTTGTACAAATGCGCTGCAGTTAAGAGTCCACTTAGTCTCCTGCAGCTTCCTTCATAATGGTACACTGTATGAGGTCAGTGACATTTGCTAAGTATACCGTAGAGTGAAATGAATTAAGGGAACTTTAGCTACGAGCCACAGCAACTCATGGATTATATTTGATGTATTCATTTATGACCACTGTCAAAAGACACCAAAGATTTGCCCTTTCCCTTCACTTGCAAATTTTTACCATAAATGCCAGTGTAGATCTCAATAATCTAACATGCTAAATAAATATACTGCACCATGAGTAAGGATTTGAAAAGGTTTACATTATTTCTTTT
>OMNW01021865.1:2677-34924 GCA_900303245.1 Selene dorsalis
AAGAGATATTAAAAAAATTTATTTTCTTTCACAAATGACACTTTCTCTGGCAGCATTTGTTCAGTTAAAATGATAAAAACGTACGTTCTGACTTTGTGGCGCCCTACAACGAACGCCACCTTCCGGCTCCAGGGGTTGACAAAGGAAGACCAGCTGGTGTCGATGGTCAGATACTCGCCACTGCGGGCGCACATCCTCAGGGGTGAATAGTCAAATGGCTGCCCAGCAAACTGAAAGACTGAGGAGACACAAAGCAGCAGTTGTTGTTAAGATGATCCATAATGACTTGTGGCATTGAATCAGTCTCTCTTGTAGCTGGGAGATATGTGATGTGATGTGTGTGAACAGCAGTTCTAATCAGACTCACTCTTCTCATGTATGGCCACCATCATGGGCCTGTCCTCAGGGTGGATGTAGAGCAGGGTGGGGGTTCCCACCAGGTCCTGAGGCAGGTAGCCCAACAATGGTACCGCCCTGCAAACATATGCATTTACACTGTTAGACACTCACAGCTTAGACGTATGTATGTTTAAATCGAGGGGAATTTCAGACCACTTTAAAGATTAATAGATGGGTTTCGATTCCTACGTTAAGAACCTGACATTTTACATTCAATTATTCAATTGATTACAAGATCCTATGGCCAGAGGGCAACACAGCAGCAAGAATCACATCAGAGAAGTTGAATGACTGACCTTTCATCCACCTCCTGGAAGAGGCAGCTGGGAGTGTGACTGGTGGTGAAGATCCGCTTGTCTGGAGGAATCCGAGGGGCTGAAAAGCACAGAGGACACACACGTGGTCACACACACATCAGATGAAACCATGTTTTGAGGACAGTCTGATATCCAATCATTTGGTGTCTATGATGTTATCCATATTCAGGGGAATGTGGTATTCCATGAGAAAGTACGAGACAGAGTCTGCCTCCTGTCTTTTTGTAACACACACACACACACAGCTCGTTTCAAGTACATTACTGTTTCAAGTGCAGGGTTGACTGGTTTTAAATTATGCAGTGAGTAATGATGAGTAAAGTTCATAGCCACCATGAGGAGAGCTGCCCTCTTGAACAAAATGGTGTCTGTCTAAAACAGCAGCTACATTAACATGCAAAGAAGGATCTGATGTTCCTAGTAAAACACATTAAATCAGTTTTTTAGTCAAAACATAAAATTAGGACATTCAGACAGAGCTGATAATCAAACTGAATTTCTGATTCTGGGGTTACTCTGACATAACATTATCAATGCTGCACAGCCACAATAAAAACATGGTGAGAATCACTGCTCATTAACACAGATCATTATTTCTTACTGATAACTGACCGCCGCTCACTTTAAGACAGGATTCAACACAATGCAACGAGACATTCCATTGCGTAACTTCAGATAACGATCGTGTGTGTGTGTGTGTGTGTGCATTGCATGTCGCACTGTGAAAGGTCGCTCCTAATGAAATCCGTCAGACTGCATGATATCAATTTGAGGTGTGTCACATGTGCAGCGGGAGAATGTGAGAGCAGAGGCGCATCACCGGCTCGTATTGGGTTGTTGATGATGATGATGATGATGGCAACGCTCAACATCATGAGAATTTCTGAAACTCTTTGTCACCATTTTGGATTGACAACCATGATTTTAGGATGATTCTGTTTCTGTTATTTGAAAATTCTGTCATGAGGCATCACTGAGTTGAGCAGAAGCCCCATATACAGAGGCTATGGTCCTCGCTGCAGCAGGCCCCAGTTCGAATCCCCCGGCAGCCCTTTGCTGTGTGTCGCTCCCCCTCTCCTGTCTCTCTTTGACTATCCTATCAATTAAAGGTTTAAAAAGCCCAAAAAATACTTTAAAAAAAGTCTGTCATGGCTGATGTGGACAGATCCGAAAGGACACACATGCAGTTTACTTCTGTCTTTGTATAGTACAGTAGTGTCATGTACCCTCATATCCAGAGTGGACCCTCTCTGCGATGAGCAGGCAGCAGGGCTGAGGCTCAGCGGCGTCTGAGTCTCTGAGAGTGAGCTGATACGGCGTGAGGCGGAACGGGTAGTAGCGCATCTCGCCTCCCTGCGTGCGGTCGGCGCTGATCCGACAGAACATGGACTTCTCCTGGGTGCAGTCCACCGGGGGAGAGGCTGAGAGAGAGAGAGAGAGACCGTGAGAAAAAAGTCAGCGAGCACAGGAAACCGCGCCATGACGTTCCACAAAGACGACACGTCTCCCCGAGTGGGTTGGTGAAGTTCAGTCCTGGAAAAATCAATTTCACAAAGGCTACATTTCTAATCTCCCTGGCTATACATCTCATGGGACATGGGGAAAAAAAAACAAAAAACAAAAAAAAAACCCTCTGCTCACCAGATCCGATGCAGGAGGCCCAGAGAGGCAGGCGGCAGGGTGCTGTGCCGCTGTAGAAAGTGCTGACGTCCTGTGGGGCCAGAAGATCAGAAAACATGGTCCCCTGGAGACACTCGGGCTTACAGCGCAACAGGGACGAGCCCTGGGGCGATATGTACACGACCTTGCCCGATAAGAAGGACACAGCCATGGAGAATGTATCCTGGGGAGGACAAAAGAAAACAGAGTGAGAAACACAGTAATTTAGAGAGACATGTTTTTGACTTCTTCAACAATAAGATTTTTCTTTGGACACGGTTGGATTTGGCAGCTTGGTGGTATCCATCTCTGTTACTGAATAAGAAAGTGTGAAGAAAAAGTGTTTCTGAGCAAGAGCCAAGCAAAAATTCCCTGAGAAAATAATCTAATAATAAACTGTATGTTTCAGTTCATCACATGTTTGCATCATATTTCAAACACAAGAGCATCAAGTGGACTGGATATCTCAATCTAAATTACACATATCCTTAATGGTTTAAGTTGGGGCTTGGAATGCAAGACATGATCTAATTGATCTAAATTTAGTTTTATACACACTGCATCCGCAAGTACGCGAACATCTGAGGGTCCGCGTGATGGAAAAGGTTCAGTGCGGACATCCATGTGCTCTCCCATTAAAAGTTAGTGTCTTTATAGTGCGGTGCTTATGGACCTAAGTGGACTTGACAACATGTGTCTGCCATTATTTCCATAAGATGTGAAAGAAACTATTAGGATGCTGAGAAAGAAGCCACTTGCTTCAGTGTGTGGGCATTACTGTAGATCAGCTCTGCGTTCAAATGGCTTTCACGAGAATAACCACAATAAAGCTCTTCCGCTTTATCACCACGCTCTTGACATAGTTTGCAAAGAAATGCAACAACGGCTCATCAGGCATCCTGTGATACGAGAATCTCAGTCGCGTTCAAGGCCATGTGACAACGCCTGTTTCCACACAGTTGCATTTCACACCCGGGGTAAGAAAAAGTGAGGAAAAGACGAGAAGTCTGCCGCTCCCTCGCAACAGTAATTAGATGGAGGAACGAGTGAAGGACACTTACAGTGTTTTTGAGGGTGTATTCTGAGGTGATGTTATCGAGCTCCTCAATTGTGAAGGTAGACAAGTCCAGACTGCAGCCGTGACACTCCTCCACGCTCCACTGGTGGTAGTATTCCTTGTTGGCTGGAAAAGGTTTAAAATCTCAGTCAGGGTGAGGATACAGGTAAAAGACACAACTACAGATGATGGCAAAGCAGATAGCAACACAATCACCGGAGCCTCACCTCGGACTTGTCTGACACACTGAAGTGCATATTTGAGTGCATTTAGAGTACTGGAGTGGCCCTTGGCCTTGCGTTCGGATGGCAGACGGAGCTTCAGCTCCTTGATGGCCTTCATTAGCTCTTTCTGAGTCTGGACCCTCGCTGACTGGTCGCTGCTGCAGCCAGATGTGGAGGGGGGGTCGTGCTCCGAGCTGGTCATCAGCAGGCTGTAGGCCAGGGAGCCGCTGGGAGGAGAGAGGCTCTGGGAGTTGGAGCTGGAAAAGAGAGGATGGGACGTTATTACAGCCAGGCCTGTACGCGCACTGATGTCTTTGTATATTGTGCGTTTATCATTTCCTTACCTCAGATGAATTAAACACAGTTGAACTCAACAAAGCAATTAAAAACAGTTACAGTCAATGTCTGATGCAGTGATGCAAGGAACACAAGAACAACCTCTTCAAACCCTCTTCTCTTTTTTGTAAACATTTTAAAAACTTCCTGAACCTGAAAACCTATTTTAGAAATCATTTCTTACAGTGTGCCAGTAATAGATCCTACACCATCACACTTATATTCTACCAAAGTTGTGATAATTGCACATGAGATTTATTTCTGAACTTGTGTATCTGTAGCACTGGGTGGTAGTCAGTTGGGAAAAAGTGTCTATGTGCACCAATTAGCATTTAACAACAACAACATTAGCTGCCAGGCCACCACATGGTTCCTGTTTTTACTGTTTCTGCAATGACACGATCGAATGATTACTTGATTTGAAAAAAAAAAAAAAAAAAGTGACAGAAAAATTAAAAATTCTCGTTCCCTACAGATTTAATATAGAAGTTGAGACTGTGAGGGGCAGTAAGAGGTGATCTGTAAAACCTAATCCATGAAATTTGTATATTCACTATGGGCCCTTTTTATCAGCATACACATTCAACACACACAAAACATAAAAAGCAAATAACAAAAACTGAAAGGTAGCTGTTTGTCTCCTCCTCTTACCTCTTGTTACTCTCTGTAGTTTCCAGCATCATGCCGGAGTCCTTGCCATTTGACGAGCTGTGTGAGCTGCGTGTGGACTGGCAACCACGGGATACGCTCCCCCTCTCCATCCCGCCCTCGCTCTCCCTCTCCCCGGAGTCATTCCCGCTGGAGAGGCCGTCCATGTCGTCCGAGTTGGGCCCCCTTCGGTCTCCGGACGATCCTCCCGATCCCGAGCCTCCGCTGGGAGACGAGCCGTTAGAGGCTCCGCTGCCCTGCTCCTGAGAGGAGCCATTGGCACTGGGCTGACCGACGCTGGTTTTTGGAGAGTTTAATCCTTCTGACTCTGCTTCCTGGTCATTGTCTTTCTCATCGGCCCTTGCCACTCGCCCCCGAGTGCTGCTGCTGGGCGTTGATTTAGAGTTGTCATAACTCATACTAGAGTAGGATGAGGCTGGGACAGCTTGATTAACGATGAACGATTTGAGATTAAGTGGGACTATGTATCCACAGGTAAATCATGGTTGTTGGCTTTTGGTTAAAAGAACTAAGGTGAGAAACTCATAGTATCTTGTGCCAAAAACCTGCGAAATGAGAGTTTAGGGCCGTGAGCCCCTCTTTGTGTGTTTTCAAACTGTCACAACGTTCAGCAAAACCTTCCGACAAAGGCTGCCCCTCCACAAAAGACGGTAAATTATCTTGTAACTATCTTGTGAAAAAGTGTCACTCAAAGCGCTGCAGACCAGACGTGAATTTGTGGTTATGAAACAGCCTTGGCGTAAGTGCTGCTCCAACAGATGGGACGAGAGATGGTGAGGGAGAGTGAGAAAAACAGCTCTCGGTGAGAGCAAAAAACAGTATCTTCACTCCGTTATCTTCTCGCCTCTTGAGAGATGTGTTGCTCTGGGTGCTAAAGGCCACCTGAGATGACAGAAAAATAAAGACAGAAACAGAGACGGAGAATTAATAACATGAGCTGCAGGATGACAAAACACGAGTCCAAGTTGTGCCGGTATCTCCCAAGGACTGCTGCTATGTAAAAATCCAAAAAAACATTGCTTATCACCAGGTTATCATAACGGCCTTCACAGAAGAATCCAATATGGCCATGAGATGGTTTCTCTGGCTTGTGGTGCACACTGTATGTTTGTCAGAATGTTAAACCTCATCTTGAGCACACATTGACAATAATCTCCTGCTCCTATTTTCATGCAGCAAGTGCGTATGTATGCATCTGAATATAGAACTGGTGAACATGTGCTAATGCCTCAGGTACAAGGGACATTCGTTGGTCGTCATAGCTTAGTCCCTTTGCACCCAGAGGACACTCGAAACAAACAAGAGCACCAGGAGGGAACAAAGCTTTACATCTCAGGGATGCTATAAATTACGGTTTGCTTCTCATTTGTATTTAAAGTGTATATATATGGCCACCACCTACGCAAGTGAAAGTCTAGTGCTATTTATTCCTTGGGTAAGGGAGACACCCATAATCCTTTAAGCCCTGCAGACGCAACTAGAAGACAACACTGGCCAGTCCTCAGTCGTAAGTCCGTTCAATTTCGTACACCTGGCTGTCCCACAACCCCCCTTTCCCTTTGTCCTGCAGGTGTGCACTGATGCTTTTGATGCAGAATTTATTCAGGAAGGGTTTAAGGATGTTCCCGCACGGCTAAGACGCGCCTCAGCCTCTCGCACTGACGCAAAACATCCCAATTCGGCTGAGTTGACAGGTTTAGGGCGCCATATGGACCATTCGGTTATTAGTCCTGGCAAGAGGATATCAGGTTTGGTGGGCTGGACGGCTCATGGCAGACGTAAGTCGTCACACAGAAGTGACTCAAACAGACTTGGAGTGGAAAGCGGCGATCAGCTGCAGGTGGAGCTGAGTTTGAGAAAATTCATGTGATGCTGAAATGATGCAACTTGGCTGCTTCCTTCCAAGCCACGAAATGCTAATCAGCGTTATGTTTGGTCAGATGGATGATGCACACTTGCACATGGCAAACGCTGTGTGCGCTACGGCCGAACTGGGCGGGGGGAAGGAGCAATTATGATCTGGGAATGTGCAAGCAGGGTGTGAGTGGGCGTCCAAGCAGGCTGGCATCCATGCATACTTCCATGGGTGATGGCAAAGACACACGGCAGAGGGTGGAGGTGGTGGTGGTGGACTGTGCTCAGGCTGGTTGAATACCTGGCTGTGCCATCTTGGCCCACCCACTTGCTGAGACCGCTGTGGTGCTGTGGGGTTCATTTACTTTGAGGGTGCAAGCTCAAGGCCCACTTTCAATCCATTTTCTGTAACACTCCTGCAGCCAATCACAGTGTGTGTGTGTGTGTTACCTGATTAGAGGGCTGGAACATAAACAACAACAGTCCCACTCACCGTCCCACCTACAGGCAGTTTTGAGTTTCCAGTTCACATAACTTGCATGTCTGTGGACTGTGGGAGGAACCCCAGAGCACCAGGCGGGGAGGGAACATGTGAACTCCACACAGCGAGGCCCCCGACCCATGACTGTGAGGTAACAACGCAAACCACTGAGCCACAAGCTGCCCACCTGCTTCAATTATTCACAGGAAATGCACTCAGTAAGAACAATCTGATTATGCAAGGCGCTGTCAATCTTAGTGCAGGCAAACAATATGATATGTAGCCCGGCTTGCTGGGTGCAAGATGGTTAATGCTCGAGCGCCTGCTGTTCCCAATTGGTTATTAAAGACATGACATGCAACCACAATGTCCATGGTTTGATTGGAAACCTTGTTGCATGTCATATCACCGTCAAAGCTTTTTGACAAAGACCAACAAGGCTAAAGAAACATCTTTAAAGATAATATGCAGTATTTTGAATGTGTTTTTAGCATAGTCAACAACATAGAGGGGAATATGTTGGAGATGGAAGTGACCAGGAACATGATGGTCACTCTGGTTGAGCTCCAGACACCATGTGCAGAAACAGGAGGAACTTCCAGGGCGACCAACACTGTATCCCTCCACCGATCTGGGCTTCATGGCAGAGCGACCACACATGAAGGAAGACCGGAGAATCTCTGGTCCGGTGTGTTATTTATGGAGGAAACCAGGCACGGCTCATCACCTGCCCAACACCATCCCATAAGTGCAGCATGGTGGTGGCAGCGTCATGCTCTGGGGGGTGTTTTGCGGGGACAAGGAGATCAGGGTCAGGGTTAAGGGAAAGCTAAATGGAGCGAAGCAAAGTACAGCAACACCCTGAATGAAAACCTGGTCCACTTAGAATAGGACAATGACTGTCAGCACACAGCCTGCACTTGTGTACTTCAGTAGCAATTGAATGCAAATCCAACATTGCATGAGGGACCTGACAATGACCAAACAGCCTTCATCCACCCTGACAGAGAGGATGGTAGATATTTCCCCAATTCAGGTGTGCAAAGCTAGTTATTTCTGCCAAAGCTTCAACTGAAAACTCCGCTTTTGCTTATTTAGTATGTGGCATTGAGTGTAGATAGATGAGGGTGTAAGAGAACGAAATATAAAAAAGTAAAAGGCCTCTTTCTATTTTCTGACAAAATAGCAGTGATTTGCATGGATGGTAATTAAGCCACATTTAAAAAAAAAAGGTCAAATGATTCATGTTCTCTGAGAGAAACATGTTGGCAGGGTCAGGGTAACCCTCACACAGCGAGGTGAATCTCTGACACTCTGCTGCCTGGTTGTGGTGTCACTGAAATATTCAAAATCACCTCACCCTAAATATATCCCCTCTGTCTCCAACTCAGGTCAGTCGGTACACGTCAAACTCATAAATAGTAGGTTGCACTTCCTGTTTTTGGTGCAATCTCCTGGTGTGTGCTGGTGGACACGCTGGTTAGAGTTCAGTTTAATTTCACTTTGCCTGGCCACCTGGTGTGACAGGTCAGTGGATAGGCAGATGTGCTGTATCTGGAAATGCAGAAATAGTTATTCCACTGGTGCGCCATCATCTTATTTTGCACCTTATTACAACTCCACACACCACAGACACTCTTATACCCCCTTAAAGTACTTTTAACTGAATATCCTGAGTTTTGGAGTGGAACAAAAAGATTTCTGACCAGTATTTGTCACAAATTTTATAACATGATTGTGCAATTGGCATAGCAAATAATTGCTATATTGATCAATAATGCATATCATCAGGGGTTGCAACACTACTCTGCTCAATATTTATTGATTACTACATCAGAACCATGACCTAATATCCTTTTCAGGGGCCAAATGCTGAACAGAAGGCTGTTACAGCATAAACTTCAGTGCACATTTACGCTCCAGGTTAAAAAGTGTCTGCATAAGGAGAAAGGAACATGCTAGTCCAAACACCATCTCCGCGACAACCATAAATGTTGGTGGCAGTATATTAGCAGCCTTGGAGAACTGTCTGCTGCTAAGAACATTGCCTTTTTTATGTGATAAGCCCGTGTGCCGGAGGTAAATAAATCTGGTCTGAAACTAAGCGAGAAATTTAAATGGACACAATCATCAGCGCGGTTGTAAACAAAACGTGGGAGACGACAGTGAATTAAGCAAAGTCATACCACCGCTTATTGCCACTGAAACAGCACTTTGCTTGATCTCTAGTTATTTTGGCTGGGCCTCTGCTCCAACAGTTGGCCAAAAATCTGCTCACTATGAGTAACAAGTGTCCATCTGATACAAATACTGCGAGGAAGTGATTAACATTAACTGTAATTACAGTGTACTTCACAATCAGGATGAATCCAGCTGGTCAAACATTCAAATAAAATCTCTGATCTACAGTTGTTAGAATAAACAAGTCTCTACTGAGAGAACCTGTTACTCCTGGGTGATAACATGTACAGATTTGAGCCTGGAGTTAAAGCTTTCAATGATTGTTCATTAAGGTTTGCTGATTAAGAGATACGAGATAACAAGATAAATAAAATAAAATGAAGGGGGGGAAAATGCTGTGACTCCTCCCAATGTGCTCAGACAAATGAAGCAGTTTTCAATACATCATCTTTGGACTTTGGACTCTTGTGTTGTTCACTTGTTATTAATTTCTGTTATTTTATAATACTGAGTAACCAAGAAATCGTGTAATCAATGATAGAAACGACCATAACTTCAGCCAGTGTAACTACATGTGACAGCCTGTGTCAATAGAACAGCAGGGAGGCGGCCCACAAACGCATCACTCCACAATAAAAGTTGCAGCAGACACTGCAGCATAGACACATGTATCACAAGACGGACGAAACAATAGTCACCTGAAACAACCTCAAGGTAACATGAGACACTTCCCTGCTGCTATGTGCAGATGGAGGCTGCAGGAAGGTGTGGCGTGGCTCCGTGCGTAAACATGTGTGAACTTCTCCACGGCCCCGTACATCTCCACCACACCGGCGTTTCTGTCCTTATCCGAGAATAATAACAAAATAATAAACATAGGCAGCCCTGTTGTGGTTTTCCTTCACCGGCCGGAGCCACCGCAGCGACAGTGAACGCAGCTCCACATGTCATTAGTCCGGTGCGCACAGGGCTCACACAGCAGCGCTGCCCCGCTTTGCTTTCCTGTGTACATACGGCACGTGTACGCGGCGGTGTTTTCCGCAAGCCTCTCTGGCTGCTGATTGGTCGGCTCGCTGGACCAATGAGGCGGCGCGCCCCGCAGAGGCTGGGCTGCTTCACAGACTGTGTGCCAGACACTGGTCCCAGCTCTGCCTCTCCCGCTGTATGGGAGGCGGAGGGGAGGCGCCGCAGCTGATTCTAGATCAGCGATCGTGGAGGACTGATCACTGTACATCATGTACATTTATGAGACAAAGAGACACGCGCTTTAAACGAGCTGCGGCCACATGACCTCACGGAGTAGTAGTACATTACTTCTTTGTTGCACACTGACATTAACATAAACAAGAGTGCACATTTAGAAACACGGGATTTTATTCAAATACCATTGAAATCATTCCTCCAGATCAAAACTTTATTGTGTCAGATTTATTTATGTGGACCCCTTGAGGAAAATGAAGGATGCCCTTTTAAAAACAAACCACTAACACTACATTTATGTAACAACAATGTAACTTCATAAATGTGTCCTCCCACCTGCTGATTGAACATAAATTACGATCAATCACTCTGATGTAACATCAGCAAGGTGCAGCAGTCACACCTGAAGGTTTGAGTGAACATTCAGGTTTCAACATAATTCAAGTTGTTGAAAACTATGCGATGGTAACTCAGACTGAAGGGACCATAAAGTGGTTCAGTAGCAGGTGTAAGTGTTTTCCATTACTTCTAATACCAAGACTGGACCTGGGTTTACCCCAGTTTTCATATTGACAATAGTCCTCTGTGTTTGCATCTTTCCCTTTCCCACCATATCAGACTGTTTTAATAGTTTATTCATTTATCCCTCGAGGTATTGAATTGTTAGTGGATGGTGATGATTATGCCTGAAATGACATAACCACAAAACTAAGATGAAGATATAGTGTGCCATAAAGGTGCATATATGCAGTATCCACTGTGTTTGCATTTTTGTGAGGCATGTGAGAACTATTCATCAACGACTGGTGCCTCTTCATCCAGGGCAGAACAAAAATTACAACTTCCAGTGGTGGCAGGAATGTAGAGACACAATCCAAGTCTGAAATGCAGATTTCCTGTGATTGCACCAAAGTGGTTATCATCATCATCATCATCATGGCTGTTATGATGCACCAGAACAGACCAAACACTCAGAAAGTTTCTTTAATAAGCACTTGTTGCTTCAGCATTTGCATTTTAATCAATATGATCTTAGATCACCATTTTAGTGAGAAAAAGTCAAAGCGGTGTAGATCCTTCTAGATTCAGCCTTCAGAAAGTATTTTGTCCTGCCACCTTACCACCACATTGTCACAGCCTAATGAAAGTGAATCTTACTGTTGATTTGTTTACAGTCTCTGCAACTTCTCCATCTCCCTCTACAATAACTGTATATTTACCAGCATGCTGGTGTGTCTGGCTTGCATGGTAATTTTGATAATGACGGTATATATCCAAAAAAACATATATAATCATCCTTAATTCCAACCAGTGAAGCCACAAATATCACTATTATCCATGCCATCCATAACCATTTATAAAGCATTTCTAACAGATTGCTTCATGTCTTCCTGTCCCACTTTCCTGCTCAACAGTAAACATATCAAAATCCTCCACAAAAGCCTCTTTATGAGAACCTGAAGTTTTCTGGTTGTGAGGATGTTTGATACCTGTGGTATAAGACAAAAACATGATTACATCAGCCTCAATCCACAACCCAGATTGCTTAACACCAGCACCACTAGTTTACATTACATATCAAGTGTCTGGTGTAAACAAGATGACACATTGTTTTTATGAAAGCCAGCTTTTTTTTTACCCTAAACAGTAACTTGAGCATTACGAAATAACTTTGTTTAATAACTCCAACTGTGTGTGATTGTAGTCAAATGCAGAATGCAATCTGTTTAGCCTCCCAGCAAAACTAAACACAGAATCATATCCAAGTGTAACAGACTTGATATTCTACAAAATGAAACCCTGAAACACCAAGTACTTGCAGTAATAGGAACAACCACTGTGACAAATACAGCAGTAAATATAAGAATTAAATGCGTGTAACTGCCACTAGATGAGGCTATATCAGCTTTGAGTGTAAAACTCTGAGACCAAACCTGGAATGAATGATTCCTAATTGCAAGACAACCCTCATTAACAGAAACTGAAGAGAAACCCATATTCAAAAGAGCCGCCGAGACATTTCCTGGCAGCCTGTGGTAAGTTTGATCGCCATGATCGGTTTTGATTTTGTTGCAAATGCGCACACCCTCTTTGACCACAAGATCGTCCTTTCAATTCTCTCATGATGTGTCTTTCTTGGCCATTAGCTTTTTCTTTATCACCATTTAAAGGTGATTTACCTCATTTTGTAGCAGGATAGAGATTGAGTAGGAAACACTGTGACTGGGTGGCCAGTGAGGGTACAAACAATGGTCTTGGAGCAAAAACAGCGGGGACATTGTGTTGCTGTTCTGCTGCTTCACTTGTCAGCGTTCGTACTGCTGCTGCTGAATCACTCCGTCTCACTTTTAAGTATCGCTGCGAGGGAAACTGCAGACTGTTTTTATTTGCCTTGTGTGTTGACTCAGTCCCCCACATACATGTGATCAAATGGTTTAAATGCGGATCACACCATCTCTGCCACCGCCTGCCATCTCACCTCCTCTGTCAGCCAAGTAAACTGCTGGTGTCAGAAACTGTCAAGTTTGATTGGCTTATGCATAAAGCTGAAAGAGTCATCTTTATGGTGCCCACTCACAAAACTCCCTTTGCCTCAAGGGCTTATACATTAGTTGATGGGAGGTTACTCTGAGCTTTACTTTTCAACTTGATCAATACTTGGCCTGTGTAAAAACTTTATGTGCTGCTCCTTTGCGCACTCTGGCACTCAACAGGGTGAGATATCTTCGACAACCTGCAGGGCTGCGTTTGTGTTGATCGATGCCCTGGTCCTGTGTATGGAACATTAACTGTATAGCAGGGAATATGGCACACTATGCCGAGAGCATCTGTAGCGCTGGAGGACATCAACAGACATGCAATCTGGACATTCCCAAAAACGCCATAACATGTTGTAAATCACAGGTGGTGACGAACGCCAGCTCGTCTCTCCAAGGCTGCATTGAAAGCTCACAAGAAAAGGCCCACACTGCTTTCTAACTGCAGCGATGTATCATCTGCTGGATTGTGAGATGTTCAGATTTTGCAGCAATATTATTCAGCAACACAATCCACTGGCATGAGTATGCTGTGAGAGTAGATGACCACAGAACATCATTTCATTTTGCTTTCAGCACAAATAAAGGCTGCACTTAAACCAACCCAACAGCTGTGGAAGAGAACCTCATACATGAAACAGATGTGTCAATCATCTACTGAAGCTTCAATACCTAATTTAAACTTATAAGTAATAAATATTTGAACAAATATTTCCAAGTCAATGTTAAAGGATGCCTATGAATCAAAGAGACTTGTCAAACCTCTATTAATAGTGTATAACCCTTTACTTGGTCCCTTAAAGATTGTAAATATGAATGCATCATTTGATTTGAATGTGATTTGAAGCATAAAATTAAGGCTGCACACCCTGCACCACGTAAACATTCATCATAAGTCAGTGTTTGGATTGATTTGTCAGTGACAACAGTTTCTCAAAACAGAGCATGGTTCACGTCATCGTCAGCAAACACAATGGGGAAAACACAGCACAGTATAAACCTATCACAGTGGGGCATTTTGCAGCTCTGACACTACATTGTGCAATGTCCACATGCATGTCCACCCCACAGAAACTACAACTGACAGGGTCACGCAGTTGAAGAAAAATAGGTCTTGAAATCTGGATGAAAGCCATTATCTTCCATGTCTCTTATTACCGTATTTAGTTCTGGCTAATTATACGCTTATATGCACTCTTATTTTGATGGTGTCCGTTTACATGTATGATGACGCCCAATAGGTTAATACAGCACAATTTTGACATGAAAAAGCACTTTGATGTCTTTATAGCTAAAATTAAGTTTTACGTTATAGCAATGATATAAGACAGTGAAATAAAGGGGGAGTCTACAGTTTGTATACTAGTGCTCACCTAGCACGAACTGACAGCTAACATGCTAGCTACGAAGTAACGGTTAAAAACACGACTACAAAACAAACACAGCCCTGCTCACCTTAGATATGCTTCAAAACGATATCCACGGCTTTAATATTCCACGCTGAGGTGCTTTCAAATGTAGGAGAAACTACAAGAATCCGACTGGCATCGACTGTCGTTGTTTAGCGAACTGTGTTTGTTCTCTAGACATTTTTGCTCGCCCCCCTCAACAGTAGTTTACACGCAGGGACACACGTGCCGGTGCATGGTCTAGCAAAGTAATATTGAAGCGGCCATTGTGATTGGACGCCTTTAGATCGTGACCACGCCCAAAGGGTGCAGTGAGGGGTTTTGATTGGCCGAGTGGGGCGGGGTTATCTGCACGGGGCCTGATGGTCACGTTGCAGAGTGACTGGTCCTGAGTTCATTTCCAAACCTACTGGAACATGAGAGGGCGTAGCCCGTGCCCACACCGCTGTGGCCGACCGGGGCTCACCGTAATACCTGAAGTCGCAGCGCAACAGCTTTCAGTATGAGGATGAACCAACTGTGAATACTGGTATACAGGATTTCCCATGTACTGTTGCTCTTTCAGAGTTGTTAGTTTCTCGGTGTTTAGTTATAAATTCAAAAAAAATAAATAAATAAAAAAAAATCTGCCATGATAACTGTGGCAACTGGTAGTCAAATCTGAAAAAAAGGTAAAATCCAATAACCCAATAAAAACAATAGTTAAATCCAGTACAGGACCTTGTAGTACATAAATTGTGAAATGAGGTAAATGGCTTTGGAAAAGATTTTGGGCAGTAATTCATAATAGTCTGATTGTTATTATTAATTATTGGTTGATTTTAAAAAATGTTGAATCATTAATGTATTGTATTTCTAATTCATATTATGCCTTCAGTAGTTTAATCATCACATATTTTGCTCATACTTTCATGTAGCAGGTAACAAGAAGACAATACGTCTTCCCTATCCTCTTCTGGATCTCTTTTCCTGAGCACAAGTCTCACACATGCGGCTGCTTGCACTGGTGCTGCGCTTTTTGCCTCGTATTTACGGCTGCGGCAAGGCCCCGCATGCACATTTCAACGTGCTCTCAGTACGATGACGTCATTTGTTCTGCTTGCCCTCTCTGAAGGCACGCGGCCGACGGGGTGGTTGTTGAGTGGCTGTAAACAGTGCAGATGTAGGGCACATGCCACTGTGTAAATACCTATTACTATAATAATACACAAAGTTAAACGGGAGAATACATGGGGAGAATGCACAAAGTCTGGTACAAAATATTTTCATCGAGTGTCAGTATTGCAGGAGGGGCTTTTTTTTTATTAGAGAGGGTGAGATCATTTGTCAGTTAATATTTTGTAATAATTACAATGCAGTAAAAATATATAAAGGACATTTGCACACAGATTACACTCATAAACTATACAGAATCCCACACATGTTAATTGAGCTATTGCCCTACCCATTGCCCCTAAAATAAGAACAACTTATCTCTCTATCTATTATCTATGACACAATGTAATTAGTAATGCCAGTTTTGAATCATCATATCATATCATATCACATCATATATCATATCATATCATATCATATCATATCATAAGATAATTGTAGGCTACATCTCCAAAACTGACAACAAATAATTGACAGTAATACTCATTTTAAAAAATCTCAAAGTCCAATATAAAATTGTGGATTTAGGAATTTCAAAATATCCATGCATGCACACATTGTAGAAATCAACAACTAGTCTTTCTCTGCCACCATTTGAGCAGAGCACTCCATTCAAAATATCTTAGAAAACCCCCCTGTCTGAATGCTCCACTCTGTTCACCAGTCAGTAGTTTACTTTGACTCTCTGCCATTGGGTGGTTGGTAGGTTGTACTTGGCTTGTCTGAGCTTGTTCGCTGGAGATGATGGAGGAGCTGTGAAACTCAGCCACTAAGGTCAAAAATCCAGATCATTGACCTAAAAGCTACAAAATTGTGTGTGACATACCAGTAGGCCTGGAGCACATTTCATTTATTTAATAATTTACTGTTTTCTGACCAAAAGTCTGGTGTGCACAACTGGCATCAGATACTGACAGTAGTTTATATCTTCATCTTGCTACAGACATGCAGACCACATTACTGCGCTGACATGTTCACTACTTTGTGAGTAACTTCAACTATAAGCACAGCATTTCACTTTTGTTACCTCACATATTACCCTGACATAAACCAATTATCAGTAGCAGCTGCCCAGCAAACATGCCCATGCTATAGCTCAATTGTGGGCTTTCCCAAAGACTGCCCACCTGGGCCCACTAGTGAGCTTGCCCACACTTAGGGGCCCACACACCTGTTGGCACACGTTGGGGTGGCATCCCTTGCTGGTCCTGTGCTGATTCTCTCTCCTCTGCATCTGGTCTCAGAGAGGACAGGATCAGTGTATCGCTATTTTACTTCACTGCCCAATGCAGTCCAGTCCCTTCTGTTTCAGAGGTAAACAGTAGGTAAACACAGGTCTGACATGACATGGTAATTATTAGTGACAGTTGGTTAGTGGATAATAGTGACACTAAGAATGATAAAACACTTAAAGATGAATAGATGGACCATAGATGGGATGGACAGATGGATGGATGAACATACATTAATAGATAGTATTTGAAATCTTCTTAGTTTGGGATGCCCACACTCAGCCCACACTGCAGGCTGTGCAACTTGGGGGCTGAACATGTGCCTTACATTTCACACTGGAAATGGGGTCCACAGTGGCCTGCCTGCAGTGGGCCAAATTTTCTCTCACTGGCTCCCAAATGGGCATGTTTGCTGGGAACAGATAAGACATGTGTCCCTGCAGGGATTGTTCATGCAAATCACTTCATCAGTAACCCAGTAGTTTTAGTCAGTTAGTCAGTAGCCTATTAAAAGCTGTTGACCTGCTCAACTTTCTGGCTAGCTGTAGATGCAAGACTGTATAATTTGAAAAAAGCATTATTGATAGGTTGTAACAGTTAGGAAACATGAAATGTTTGGTTCGCATTCTTGACACTGATTTCTGCCTCATGTCGTCATTAAGCTAAAGGAAGTTGTGGGACATCAAAATGTTTGTTTCCTAAATACATTTATCCAGGGATACGACTTTTTCCCCTAATGTTTAAAGTATTATACCGAGAAAAAAGGTGAAAATTGCTTTTTTTAGCGATACATGACGAAGGCGGAAGTAGCGGTCAGGGAATCATCTTGCTTCCTCCCCTGTGCGCTGCTCTCTGCTTGGAGGGCGTATCCACTCTTTGAGAATCAGGAAACACGTTCATGTCGGTAAGAAACGCTCTGGTGTAGTTTGACCACGGTTGTTGGTGACCGGCCAGACGTCCAACGGTCGCCTGACAGAAGCATCACCGGCATCTTACCGGCTAGCATCGGTCCCGTCCCTCAATGGCCAACTCAACCACCGTTACACGTAAGTCTTAACGGTTTTTTCCCCCCCGTTTTTTTTTCTTTCCGTTTTTATTTTGATTTATTTTTTTTTTCTGTTTAGACTCGAAGTCGTAAAGCACCGCTGCACAGTTACACTCGTTAATATTACGCACTTTTCTGCTCTTCAGGAAAGTTTGCTGGCTTTTTTTTGAAAATAGCTGATGAAGTTACAGTGGCGACAGGATATCGATTTGTGGAAGATGAAGCTACCAGCTAGCCTAGCTCGAAGAAATTCAACTATAGGCGAAGTTTCAGCAGAAAAGTGCACACATGCTCTAGTTTGACGTACTCTACAGTCAATGGAGTGGGACAAGATGTGCTAATTTATCATGGAGGAGAACTGACAACCTGCTTTAAAAGTACCATTGCAAACTGGACGTTGAGCTACATAATCTTATACCCTCACGAAGCGAAGGAAGTTTACTTCAGTTTCTCTTAACTGAAGGTTAATATATCCAGGAGACTTGCATCCTTTTCCTTTGAAATAATCATCGTCAGCCTATCTTTGTTAGGTTGGAAGTCTATTTCTATATATTTTCCAAGTATGCCATCTGCCACACTCTCCCCTGCTTCTAAGAGACAATGACACAAAACAATACTTGTATTATAGAGAATAACTTCATTATGAGACCATTGGCTTTCAATTTCAGGCACCCTAACAAGAGACACTATAAGTAACATAAGTATCAAGATTAATTTCAAAGTAAATGTAATATACACCCTGCAAGAAATCTCTCTTAAAGTATCAATTTCACCCTCAGTGTGTTTTTCCATTGTCACAGCTGGTATTTGTCTTAATGAAACATGCAAAACCTGCTGTTGTTAATGACCTAACAGTGTTCAGAGGTTAGACTTAAACTTGTGACCTTTTAGTCGCCTGTTGAACCAAGTGAACTGGTTTCTAGTTTTAGCATCTGTGAAATTGCGTTAGTGAAGATCTGTGACTTCCAGTGCAGCAGCAGCACTTTTATCAAATGTAACTGACAGTCACAGCTTACCGGTTAGTATGATTATGTTATATGCTGAATTGCTTTAAAAAATAACTCCATAATTAATCAGGAATAACGTGGTAGTCATAAATTAGTGGGACAACCGAGGTAAAACATTACTACGACGGAAAACAAAAAATATATCTTGAAATCTATGTCAGTTTACAGTAAAGTGTTTGCGCACCAATCCTGTTCAAACATGTCTTATCCAGACTGTTGAGGATGTCTCATGAGCAACAGTGAATGTTTTACACAGCCTGTCGAAGCTATAAAGATAAACCTCTTGTGATTTATTAATATATATATATATATAGATATATATATATATATATAGCTAAGACATGAGTTAGTCTTCTCCACTTCCAACCAGTGCTCTGCTCCTTGGTTTTGTTTATAACCTTTCAAATGTTGGGCCTGTTTCAATTTTCCATGAAGAGTCCACACAACAGTCTGAAGCCTCATTTTCATTGAATTAGACCCAGTCAGGCAGTGCAGTGGTTTTGAAATGAGAGTACAATCATATAATGCGTGCGTGTGTGTTCTGAACAGGCATACTGCATGTCTTGCATAGTTTTAGCTGTGTTTAGGACTTTACGAGACACTAAATATTGTCTTCCAAGACAGAAACTCACAACCTGGGGGGTCGCAAATGAGTTACCAGATGTTTAAAGGAATAAGGAATTCATAGAAATATTTCTGTTGCATAAAGTAATATCTGTCTTTTTTGTGAAACTCAAAATCTGTTTCTTCAAAGGTCTGTAAAATCCTTTCAGAAAAAAACAACAACAACATCCCAAGGAAAACGCACAAGAAAAATCATGGGTTTTACTGAAAGGTCGCTTCATTATAGCTTAATTTTTTAGGGGTCTCATGTTGGAGATGTTGGGAATCACTGGGCAGAATAGTTCAAACTGAGCCAGTACTGGAACTACTGTTTTTGGTATCACATTTATTAAGTATTAATCTCTGTGCTATTTGCAAGAATTTGGGATATCCACTGTCCTTTCTGCTTATCACAAATATTGTCATTTCCATTAGCAGATATGTTATTTGTAATGTTAGGTATTGATACGTCTGGGATGCACTGGTGTCGAGCCAGAAGCTCCTCTTAAGCTCTTCTGCTGCTGTGTCTTCTCTAACATGTGACAGACCTTCAAATCAGATCTTGGTCATGGCGATATCATTACCCTACGTCTGGTTTGTAGTTTCCTGTTCACTGGCAGAGGTCTGTTATGAAATCTGGGTATAGTAACGTGCTGGTTGACATGCACCGTAGTAACTGAATAAACACTCATTCATAACATGAATGAGATTTATCAATGCAAAGAGTTTTGATGTTTTGCAATACCTCCTTTTAAATCACAGCGCCTTGAGCCCGAATGAAGACGTGATTACTTTAGGATGAGTGTGCTTGGTGACTAATTGAGAGAAGGATCGGGGGTTTGAAAAGACTGTCTCATGGATTCTGAAATAATATGTGGATGTGTGTCTCAGAGTTGCTTTCCTAGCTGTGCATGATTTCCTGCACTCGAGGAAATGGGTAAGCCACAGTCAGACTGAGTGTATTAGCCCGTCAGTGCAGAGTCCCATCCCAATGCGTTGTTGTCATCAGGTAGAAAGCTCCTGTGTTGCCTTTACTGTCACTTTGCCAGCAGCGTAATTGACAGCTATTCTGTGTTCGTCTTTTTTACAGCTATCCAGTTAGTTGTAATGGATTAGTGCTGTGAGAGCTCAGGGCGATCTGGCTGTTTTAATTACAGTTTAATTGCAGCGACATTTTTGAAAAAAGGAGAAGGAGATGTTATTCATCAGCCGAGCTGCGGTGAATGATATGTTGAACATTTCCATTTCCTCTCTCTCCCCCTCTCTCTCCCTCCTTCCCAAGATGGCTAAATGGAGGAGAGTGGTGCAGTTACATGTAGGATCATATTACCGATGGATGTGGAGCTATGAATCCAGTCGCTGGGATGAAATGATCTGAAGAGTTTCGGCTCCGGATGATATCCTGTTCTCAAAGACCTCATTCAGACAGTTTTTTATTTAAGGCTCCGTTTGCTAAGAGGTGATTCATACAGACTGAAATAAAACTGAGAAACTGAACTTTGTAAACACGCGATGTCGTGGGGGTTTCTGCTGACATCAGCGGGAAGGAACGATAACATCCTCATTTTCTGAGATGCCCTTTAGCTTTGTGGTGTTGTCGACCAGACCGGTCACCTAGGTTATAAGCACTGACGAGCTAATGGAGCATTGCTATGGACAAGTATTCCATGTTGGTGCAAGCAAGAGCTGGAAAAGTTCATAAGGTCCTGATTCAATTTTTCCAGCACACAACACAAGCAGAAATAACATGAAGATTGCATTTATTAATTGATAAAACACAGTTCCCTGTTAGTACCTCTAGAGTTCAAGAGAGGACGAGGGAAAGGGAGGATAAAAGTGAAAAGAGAAGAATACATGACTGCACTGTCTCACAGTTCAGTTTTTTAGGGATTTCTGAACACAAATCACCCCCACCACCACACACACTTCGTGTATTTTTGCAGAAATTGATTTTCCATCATCCCATGAAAGAGGCCGTTGCAGCGAAGACATCGATAACCTTCAGGCAGACAACTTCTGACCAGCTAAATCCTGATAAAACTCCAGGAAATGAAAGCAGCGGAGCAGTAATGCAGACTTATTCAGGTATAGAGACGACAGAGGGAGGTTTGAGCCGCTGGATTTGACACTGGAGAGACGGAAATAGTTTGGGATCTGGAAGGGGAATGTCACCGATCGGTGGGGAAAGTTCGAGGTTGCGTCTGTGACTTTGGAGGAAAGTACCAGTGAGTTGTTGACTGTGCAGTATAGAAACTGTCTCCTCCAGCTGCTGCTCACTGTAACACAACATGTTTTCCTAAGCTGCAGCCAAGGACAGTTTGACCCGGTGTTCGACTTTCCCCTGATTCTTAATCCAAAGAATTTTAGGATTGTGCAGCCCTGTGTGTGACAGTGTGTGTTTTTATTTTTGTGACTAAGTGTTAAAATTTGTTATCACGCCCCAGAATAACTTCTCATACTCACATCTTCCAGTGTTGATCAGTGTGATGTATGTGACAGCTGATAAGCAACAAGAAACCAGACAGAACTTGTCATTTAGATAATACTATCTGTCAACATCTGACTAACTGATCACTGACCTGCCTTGAATTCATACAGTATGAATCCACACAACTCCTGTGTGTGAATCCCCTCCTCTGACGTGACTTTGTTTCGGGTGTGTTCATCTTTTGGCCACCTCTCTGAGGACTTGCATCAGGGCACAAGATTTTCATGAATCGACTCTAAATCCTGCTCAAGGGCTCCTTTTTGAACGCCTTTAGTACAATCCTCTGACTGACCTCTGAGCTGTGTGGAGAGGCGTGGGACGGAGCCAGCGGGCCAGCCAGTGCGGCCTTCGCTGGATATAAGCACACAGGACATGCAACAGGCGGTCACAGGGTGGTCAGCGAGCGGACAATGGTCTTTATCAGCGTGCTCAGTCTGGGAACTGGGACAATGGTAGAGCACAAATCCCTGTATGCATCAGGAGGCACATAGTGAGGTGTACAGATACATGTCTGTACACACACACACACACATACACAGAGCTGTGCTGCTTTGTAAAATGGGTAAAGAAGATAGAGTTTGATTTAATATGGCTGAGATCGTGTCCTCACGCTGAGCTTCCCATGACTGACTGTCTCTCTCTTTGGTCTCTCACTGACTTTCTCTGTCTCACACTTTCTCACACACACACACACACACTGATGTGAACAGGAAAACGGACAAAAGCCCTCTTGTGTGATGTGCTGGAATGCCTCACGTGGTGCTCCGACAACAGGAGCCGGGGCAGTTTTCCCCCGTATCTGACCAGAGGTCTTCGTCGATACTTTGAACTTTGACCTGGTCAATATCAAGATATTTTTGTCCAAAATGTGAAATGACAGCATTCAGGAAGGGTCACAACAGAGTTACGGGTTCAACTCCACATTATTTCACAAACAATTCATTTTTCAGTCACTTTTAATAACAGTAGGGGGGTTTCTATCTAGAATTAGCACCACCAGCTGTTTGTCCTGATGAAGTCATAATATTTCGGGGTTGATCGTGGAAGGAAATGCACATTACTTGCCAATTTTCTGGGTGTTAAGTCAAAGTTGGCTCTACATTTGGATGGAAACTCTGTCACTGCATCAACTTGTGTTTAAAAGCTGCTAAACTGAAACCGGAGGAGGTGCTTCGAGCAGCCTGGCCAACAGTCTTGTGGCTCCCGATGATGGGTCTGAAGTCCAGTGGGTGTATGGGAGTGGGAGCAGAGGAGGCACCAGCTCCTCGTCAGGTTTATGGTCCGTTTATTCCTTTTTGCTGCAGCCAGTTACACAACAAACCCGAGATAAGACCAGACCCACCCCTCAGAGTGGGCCCGGGCGGTTCAACACACTGCTTCTGCACATTTTCAAGGAAGTTTAAAGTTAAATTCATATCAGGAGTGGTGCAGTTAGTCCTCACTCTCTCTTCACACTCCTTTGTTCTCCAAAAGCTGAATGAGCAAGAAAGAAGAGCTGAGGACTGATGAAGTATAAAGCTTTAAAAACAGATTCACTACACTTCTAGGTTTAACAGTGTAGCTCCTCTCTGCACTCATGCCTCTGACACCATATGTGTCCTCAGAGCTGTACAGGAGGCACACAGAGCCTGGACCAGATTGAGCAGAGGGCAGAGGCAGCAGCAGGCCGGACCGGTCCAGAGAGGGAACGTGTACACTCTGTCATGTTGCAGCTGATAGCATTTAAATCCCCTCAGCTGTTCAGCTCAGCCCACGAGCGTCCCTCAGTCTCACTGCGGATATCAGGTTGCGATCAAGGGCAACATATTAATTTTTTTTTTTTCTCATCCCCATTTCTTGCCTTCTTTCCTCTCTCCAGCCGGTCAAACTGCAGTTACTGGAAAAGGTGAAGGCGGAGCAGCGGGGGTCAACCCAGACTACACCGCCTTCGTCCTGGTGCCTGTTTTCTTCCTCTTGGGGCTGCTGGGGGTGGTGATCTGCCACGTGCTGAAGAGGAAGGGCTACCGGTGCACCACCGAGGCCCAGGATGACGACGAGGAGGTTTTCGAAGAAGAAAAGGATCCGGAATTGGGCGGAGGTAAAAAAAAAAAAAAAAACCTGAATGAAAGAAAAGAGGGGAGTCGCTGATGCAATATCAAAGAGTCGGGGGAATAAATAGTGACATGTCAAGACTGGCATTTTTTTCTGACACCGGTATGATTAATGAAATCACTTTCTTTATAACATCCATCATCTTCATACAGCACACACCCAGAGTTATTGCTCAACTAACATTTTATGTATCCACGTTTATTCAGAAGAACTGTGACGATCACAAGCCTACTTAGCAAATATTAACGGTAACTACTGTTTAGAGAGACACACTGATTACATAACAGAAGCACATTGATTTTTCAAAAAAAAAGAAAAAAGGAAAAGGAGTTTGATTTCTTGTCATTTTAAATCATTCAGCCCTTGTCCACCTCTTATCTCTCTTTTCTTCACAACAGCAGCTCATGAACTGAAAAATTCCTGTCAAGTTAAACATTAGCTGAAGCCCAGTTCTCTCCTTCAGGCTGTGATGCTGCTGCTGCTGCTGCTTTCCACTCATCAGGGAAATAAATACAGAAGTGATTTCTTTTGCGATGGCGTCCGCGTGGATCGTCTGTGTTTCATTTTCGCGTTAAGTGATTTGGAGAATCGATTATAGAACACTTTGCTCTCACCTTGTTCTCCAGTACTTTACAGGTTCCTGCTACATTCTTGACTCTAATAAGTTTGGTGTGTACCATGGCACTCAGGTGTGGACAGATGATAAGAATAGACCAGTGCGATGGAAGTGACTTTCATTTTACAAAAACCTGTAGAGCCTATTCAAGGCTGGTGGAGGTGGTTTCAAGTGTTTGGACTGATCAGGGAATCCTTAGAAAACCCCTGTGAAACCACACACATGCTCAAATATTTTATAGTGGAAATTTAAGGTATTGATTTTACCAATTTCTAGTAAAGTTGCTGTTTTATCTCAACTATGCTCTACTATTTAGAGAAGGCCTCTGCCTTTCAAGGGATGGATCGGAGCCAGTAGAAACCAGGAAGATGTTTAGCATTCTCCTCACTCATGTTGTGACTCAGCTCACGGGGTGTGTTAAGTGAAGTGTAACTAAAATAGTCTCCGCATAGGGTTTGTTTTATTCTCCCCGGATCCCAATTATAGCTGCAGATAATACTTAAACGTTATAGAAGCTGTGCACATGCTCCCTTTCTGAACTCGTTATACAGCGAAGCTCAGTTTACTCCTCGAGTTTCTCCTCTCCGCAACAGTCACGCCACTTTCTCGCAAGCACGGCGCGCGGCACGACCTCACAGAGAGGGGTGAGGTTAGCGCTCTCCTCTCTCCCCTCTACTGTTCCTCCCGCACCGACGTGAAACTTCTGGCACTTCTGGTTTGCCCTGGGCTACGTCACAGCCGTGAGAAATGTGATGGAAAGAATGAAATGTTTACACTATGAAATCCTGCTGTTTGGATTTCACACTCGCCTGCTGTCATCATACGAAAAAAAAAAAAATCTCTTATTTCTCATTATGATGAAAAGCATTGGCTGCTCAGTTATTATCACATTTGTTAAGTGGAGTATGAAGGTATGGAGATGCAGGTGTAAAGCAGGTTTCTAATTTGTGCTTCCAGCAGCAGCAGCATGAGAGCACCAGGGTTTCTACCTGCTGTTCCTGTGTGTGTGTCTTATTTCAAAAAGGCCCAACCCTTTCGATCCCACAGTCTGAAAGAGTAAAAAAAGAAAAACTTGTTTGTTTTGTCCTCCATTCATTCGTTGGCTCCAGTCTCCTCTTGTTTCTCAGTGGCCAGGTGTCTGCCTGTTATTATTCCTTTCTCTTTCCGTGTTTATCTCTTTTATCCTCCACGCTGCTGCTGGCTGTGTGTTGTCTGGGAGCAGCTTCTTTACGTTGAGTAGGAAGTGTTATGTTTATGAGTTGCTGGGGAGATATTCAGGAAGCAATCAACAGGAAACTGTAGGAAGTGCCTGACTGGGGTGTGTGCTACCAGGAAAAGGTCATTTTCAATTTCTTGAGAAAAGACCCTTAATGATGGGACATTTTTATGGACTTGCGCTTGACGGTCCAAGGCAGGGCTTAGATTGAGGAATGTTAATAAAATAAAATCTCACAACACATGCAGTAGATGAAATGAACACAATAAATGTACACATAAAAACTAACTATAAACCTGTAGATCTGTCATTCGTCAGCCTAACCCTCAGATAGAGGCTATCCTCCTACCTTCCTAACTTTCCCTCAGTTGTACTGAATTTTTTACAGCGTCTCGAAATTCATCGTTTCGGTTTTACAACCCGAAACTCTCGCAGATCTGATCGGTATTGTCTCTCATTGCAGCAGACGTCCCCTTTCACTGTCAGAGCTTTACAAATCCCCACTGTACACTACTGGCTCAACAGCAAAGACCAGACAGACAAGTCATGCTGACTTGCTGTGGAGGTATAAGGGGAATCAGAAAGCTAAAGATCCAGACGTTTCTCTCGGGAATTGGTGGAGAAGCAAATGGAGCAAAAAGAGGAACTATAGTCAAATTACGTTCACTTCAAGGCCCCTTTTTGCTGAATGAGTTTGGTAACTGTTAGACATGTTAGCTTTGTAGTGTCAGCGTTGTCTTTATAGTTTCTTGTGCCGCACCCAAAAATAACAAATTGACAGTATGTCTCATGTTCTTTAACCTATAGTAAAGCCATGAGCAGGAATGTCTTTAAGTTGTATATATGCTCTTTGATTATAGGTATCTTGTTCAGTACTCCTGACTGTGTCCTCCATGACTAAGGAGATTTTCTCTATTGATGACATTTACACACAAGCTTTTTGTTTTGTATTGTTTGCCCTACTTGTTTTGCTATTGTTATTTCCTCATGCTAATGAATGAATCATCAAAGTCAAATCAAGTCACCCGAGCTCCTCGGTGGCAGTGTAATATTGAATATCTGCCATTTGTTTACCAAAGCCTTTGTTTCTGTTTGCGTGCTTGTGCTTTCAGAGCTGAACGACACCTTGAGCGACA
This sequence comes from Selene dorsalis, assembly GCA_900303245.1. NCBI lineage: Eukaryota > Metazoa > Chordata > Actinopteri > Carangiformes > Carangidae > Selene > Selene dorsalis. The sequence goes on from OMNW01021865.1 coordinate 29,590, forward strand.
ACAATGACACAGTGGGACAGATCGTTCGCTACATCATGAAAAACGAAGGTACGTGTCCGTCACTTAATGACAAACGCAGACAAAATCAGCCACTTTTTTACCACCTTTCTGAACCTGGTTGTTGCCCACACACTGTAATTCTTTCCCATTTAAGGAGAGAGTATTTTTACGATAACACAGAGACTGGATACGTCAGAGCACAGCAGCACTTCACAGCTTCTCCCATTCTCCCATAAAGGCCTTTGAAACATCAGTGTGAGAGAGGGACTGACCTCGGTTTAGTCCAAACCATTTTTTTTTTTTTATTGTTATACGCTATTGAGGAAGGAAGCGTGTGTCTGTTTGTGCGTAGTGGTAGAAGTGTTGATGCAGGATGCTTCTCAGAAGAGTTTGGCTCTCAGTGGAAGTTCATTACCAGGACAAACTGACCACTATGGAGGAATTCAATGACTGTGATCTGTGATGACTGTTGTTTACACAATAGGGGAGGAGGTTACATCACTGTTTCCAGTTTGAATCACCAACTTCTAGTTCTTATTTGAGTGCTGTTTTCCTGTAAATCCAATATTGGCGTCAATATCACCGAGTGGTATTATGTCAAATTGAGTCAAGTTGATTAGAAGGACTACAGAAACAGTATGAGGCAGTGTAGATTTCAGTATCATGAATATCTCACTGTAGTGGAGCTCTGTTGAAACCAGGCTAACAGCTGTTAACACTACAGCATTTGCACAAATGTGTCTTAGCTCTAAACTTGAAAAAGAGCGCTTGGGAATTTTAGCGATGTAGAGGAATCGCTGTTTAGTTTTAAAGGTCCAGTGTTTGTTTTAATAATTAGAGAAATCAAGGATAACATTGTGTTTGGCACCTAAGGTTCAGTCTAAAGCTCCAGTTCAGGTTATTAATAGGTTTCTAAGTAAACAATAGGAAAGAGATGTCTGAAATGAAAGAGGGGAAGACGGGACCTGGGGTCTGGTTGTGTTGTGACTCGAGGGAAGAGCACTCACGTTTTAACTTCAGTAAGCAGCACAGAAACCAGACAGGGAGAAGTGAAGGTGCTGGAGTGTGAGGCAGTTGCACTTTTACTAGAAGAAGGATGCAGCTCAACACCCTGACCTCTCCCTACACCTCAGGTGGTGTGGGACAAAACAAAAACTTACAAATATGCTTAATTAACACTTAAACTGAACCCACCCCCACCACCACCATGCTCCTAAATTATACCATTCATAAGCACATGTAAATATTCAAGAAACTGTTTATAACACACTCATGTATGAGGTCTTACTCAGTGTTTGTTATTGTAGTTGACAACAAACATAATTCTTTCTTTACTAAGCAGCCTTAAATGACTGATGATGAAGGACAACAAACTACACTACAACTGCAGCTGTTAATCTATGACTTCAGTTTTACATTTTAATGTCTTTTCCCAGCTCAGTCAGGTAGAGTCACTCCCCACAGCTGATTTCAACAGTGCTGTGTCATGTTTTATCCAGATGACCGACACACGATGACAGATGTAGGGGTGTATGGTCCCTCCTTGGGAACCGTCCGTCATCGCTGCGTTATAAATGTGATTTTTTTTTTTTTGTCCCTCCTCCCCGAGGCGAGCTCTGAGCTGTCTCATCACCGCTTTTCGTCGTAACATAAGACGTTTGCAGAGCGGGAGCTGGAGTCCGTTAACTGTGACTCACCCTCACGGTGTCGCTCTGGAGACGCCGCCTGGTCGAAGACTCCTGTCATGGAAACATTCTGCATTGTAAGGTCGTGACATATTTCCACGGACGTGCTGCGGGAACGTTATAACATGTCATCATTCAAACTGAACAGAGGGTAAAAGCTTTGTCGCTGCTTGTTCTGTTTACATAGTGATCATCTTACAGTTGTACGAGCAGCAGCAGCAGCAGCAGCATGTGTATAAATAAACTGCAGTAACTGAGTTAGGAGCAGCAACAGTCGTCTTCACGGCTGAACGGAGACTGCCATCTACAGAACAAAGACATCACAGTCATAGCCTCATTGAATGTCTGTGACTCACCACACAACTAAGAATAACAGCAAGAATATTATTCACTTTTATTTTGTAATACATTTCTTGACGGTGACGAGAGCATGTGAGTTTTTTTATGTGCAGTAGAAGTAAGATAGATATGAATCAAATCCTCATCTTATCGTCAGCTGTGTTGTTTGTGGTTTCTTCACACTTAAATGTGGTCTGTAGCATAAGCAAACAAACATTCAGCCGTCATTACAGTTTGACTAATAGATCCTGATTAGTTCCAAAGAGCTTACATCACCTCTTTCCACGTAATTCCTGTGTATTTAGTTTTCCTTGTAGCTTTTCTGGCTGGTTTAAGGAGTGTCATTGTGGAATTACCGCAACTGTTACTTAGGCGGAGAACTGTGTAGTACATGACGATGAAGATCTGTTTTGACTGGCTTCTAAAGTACAGACATGAACCCAGAGCTGAAACTGTTTTATTTTCAGGTTGGTAGTTTCAGAGTCATGAGGCAGTAGTAGCCTTCTGTAAATAAAACCACCACAGCATTACGTGAGTCCATACTAAAAATAACAGCGATGTGAAGATGACCCAGGCTGATGAGGAAGGAGTCCTCGGACGTCTGCTCGTGAAACGAGACTCCCGCATTTACCTGCATGAGTCATCCCTGTGTCTCGGTGCAGCTCAGCGTGTCTTCCTCTTCTGCTTTAGGTATGGATGAGTTCCTTCATCTGCGTGCTCATAGCGAAGTCAGGCCTCGGGGACGTGTGTCTGGGAGATGTCTGTGTGTCTGACCTGTGGACTCTGTGTTGCTGCTGCTGGGAGAAGAAGCTGTTTTATTTTGGTTTTTTAACTGATGCACAGTAACAAAAATCATTGATCTCCCAGGAGCAAATTCTTGACCGGAAATGTAACTTAGGGTCACATTCTTGGGTTCATTCGCTGTGACAAACGTTCGTTCCTGTTGTGTGCTGTAATTGTGTTGAGTGACTGCATGTGATGTGCCACTGAATTGCGTTAAGGAGGTCATCTGTTGTAGCTATCTTTCAGTAAGCGCCGTGCTTTTGAAGCCACTGGAGCGTTCTCCTCGCAACGCTCTTATTATCTCTCTCTCTTTCCCTCTTCTCCTTTCTTCTATCTGTAAAAATGAGTGACTTTCTCTCTCTTTGTGTCTTTTCAGCAAACTCCGATGCCCTGAAAGCCATGGTTCATGAAAACAGCATCGATTCTGACGGGTAAGTGCTCGCTCAGTTTGCTGTGGTAGAAGAAATCACGTTCCTCCGAATCCATCCGTAGTTAAAAAAGACTGTTTTAGTCTTTCTCTGAATCAGCTTAAAAAAAATCATAATAAAGGAGCAAGGACCAACTGTGTTAACGCTCTCCACCACCAGATGGCACCATAAGCCTCCTGTTGGTGTCACTGGTGGAGCGACTGATCTGAGAGCTGTCAGGACAGGCAACCAGGCCACGTTTCTTCTGATACCTCTCCACATTGGCAGGGCTCGATCGAGGGCAAGCAGCTGGGGACTGTTCCCAAAATGCCACTGTGCCCCATATCTGTGTATTGAAGGATTATTAAAGCATATCGAGCACAGCTGTTGGCGCGTTTCCCCTTTGGTTTCATAGCCAGGAAACACTGAGTGTGACTATGAGTCGACTTCAAAGGGGGGAACACTGGGCAAAGAAAGTGTTGATGTTTATAATTTATAGTGTCAGAACTACACAGGCCATGAACATCAGAGCAGAAATTAATTAATATTTGACAAAAGATTTATCAGTAGCTATTTGAAAAGTGATTCTTATTATGCAAAAATACCCAATGTTTACTGGCTTTACTTTCTTAAGTGTGAGGAAACACCACTGTTTTTTTGGTTAGATCATACTGTTATAAATATTTGATATGGTCAGTGATAAATGAGATCAACAGACATTTTGCAAAATATCTACCCTGAACACAGTTTGTCCAATCATGGCAGAGTAACCGTTCTCCTCAGCTCTCGTGTGTAGTAAGAAGGATTTCTGGCTTCCACACAGTTTGGAGGGAAAGTAGAAAAGGAGTGGGAACCATGTTTAATCTGAGCTAATCTAAGATTGAATCATTAGCATCGTCCGGCTCACTAGCTTTTTGGCCCGCAGCAAAAGCAAAGCCTTTCTCCCAGTTTCATATTGGTCCGCAAGTCATGTTGGAAAAAGCAAATCAACCTCGTTATCTTCAGATGCTGTGTCTCTAACAACAGAAGGACCTCAGGCTGCAGAAATGGCCTTTTAAATCTTTACGTGTTTGAGTAGGAATTGATTTTTGGGATGACGATGATGATGGTGATGGTGATTAGAACTAACTAGATCTGCACTGTGATGTGAGAACAACACTGTTGAATCTTCAGCCTCTGTCTGAAGACGAAGACCAAGTAATTCAACCGTTTCTAAGATGTTTCAAGTTGTTGAAAAGCAATTCAAGAGCAGAAAAAGCGACAAGCCGCACCATCAGCAACGAAGCTAACGTTCAGCAGAGAGCGGTCAGCTGTTCTTTGTAGCGCTGATGATCGGGATCCTCCTTGAAACAGATTTTAGCGCCTCTTTCAGGTCGACATCTGAAATCAGAGGCTGGCTGCTCGTCCCTGCGTCACAAGACCACGAGCAGATGGTTCGAAGCCGCGATGAGACGTCCACTGTGTCTTCCCACCTTCATCTGCACAGAGCCACACGCAGAGTAAATGAGCAAGTGAAGTGCAGCTCTGCTGCCAAGATAAGGAGAGAGGGAGTCAGGCAGATAGACAGATAGGAGGAAGTGGAGGAGGAGGAAGAGGAGGAAGAGGAGGAGGAAGAGATGCTTGAGACAGTGGAAGGAGTCTAAGTAAATCAAGTTAGTGGAGTATGCTTTCCTCTCCCTCTCCTCCTGTCATCTTTCTTGTCCCGCTAGATATTGTTCTGAGAGGAAAGAAGAGAGGAGAGATGTTCTCTTTTGTTGGGTAGAAACACTGTGGATAAATGGCAGGAGCGTTTCCTCTGCCAAGGATTAGGCATTGAGGTATTCTGCTCAGTCACACTGGATGTCCTGAAAAAAAAAAAAGAAGCCAAAATCTGCAATCGCACACATTTCACTTTCATGTGTCTCGCTTTTTCAGTGCTCTCCCCCAAATCTCTTTTTCCACATATTTCCACTTGGTGTTCTCTCTCTCTCTCTCTCTCTCTATCTGTCTCTCTCTCTCGTTTCCCTTCACTTTGTTGTTCATTTTGTTCAAATTGCTCTCTGTAGTAGGCAGCTCCCTCTTTCTCTGGCTGTTACTCTTCATATCTTTCTCTCTTTTTCTCTCAGCCGGGTCGGGCAGCCT
>OMNW01021876.1:4577-21845 GCA_900303245.1 Selene dorsalis
TGGAAAGGATTAGATTTCTAGAACGTTCTTACAGACACTGGAAACATAATTGGTTAAATACGGTGATTCTGACATGGAAGTTAATTGATTCTCTGTCTGGGATCGTGTTTATTGTGCGTGACAGCAGCAACACGGTTGAGCATGTTGTGCTGTGCGTGTTGTGTTCTACAGCAGCTTCACTCTGTTCAGTTGTACTTGAACGTTTTCCTCCTTTTCTTTGTTCCTTGACATGAAGCCTGTCGCGCAAACTCAAAGACCCACCTCAGAAATCTGACTGGAAGCTCTGATTGCTTTTATTTTTGTGATTCCTTTCAGATGTCAGATGTCTCTATCACTTCCCCCGCAAATTGTTTTGCAAGTTATTGCTATCAACCACTTCTTTTAGTTTGGATTGATTGATTATTTGTTTGGACAATGCTGTTTTTTATTCATGCGATGCTCTATGTAAATCGTATTATACTTTACTTTCTGTAGGCTGATCTGTAACTCTGCTGTCGTAACTGCAGCTGGTGATGGTCATTTCTGTTCTTCCAGCTATTTTATCCTAAAACACGTGAGCGACTCATGGACTGTTTCAAAGATGCGACTTAGTTTCACTGAGACACTTCAATAGATGGACTGAAGCATCATATAACTATAAAAATCATTAAACAGGATGAACACTGTCTGATTTGAGGACCCAGGTGCAGAAACACATGCTCCGTCACAATGCTGCCGGTCAAGAAGTCCCTTGTGTTACCTTTACCTTGTCGTACCACGTGTTAGTGGAACAGACATTTGGCTGCTTCACTTTCAGTCCTGCTCACTGTCACTGTCTCACCTGTGAAGTTTCCCCTCAGAGAAAATCCACAGAAAGCCCACAGCTCCACTGGGAGTCTATGACGGGACACATGAATACAGCAGAGCCGTTATTCATGTTGTCAGTAACACTGATACTTTTCCTGTTGTGGCCATTGTGAGAAATAAATAAAACTGTTTTTGTGCATTCCTCCAATACAAACAGCGATGTGGCCTCTTAGCCCGTTGCATGACCATGAGCAACACAACTCTGCTGATGAAATAATGCAACAAACTCATTGAAAGAAACTTGGGCCATTGGTTTAAACTAACAAACAGAACACTAACAATCCCCTGAGGAACTGTGTGCTTCAAGTTATCGGTGGCACAGTGTCACAGTAGCAGAGTGGTGTAGCAATACTGTGTCCCAAACATGGTTCATTATGTTGATATTGTATGTTTATGTTATTGATGCAGTAAGGACTTTCAATAAATGAAGCCCCATATCTTTTTATTTTGATCCGAAAGTCTTTGTCCAGGGCAGATTTTGATATTTTTTTGGGGGGGGCTTTTTGCCTTTATTTGATATGAGTATAGTTGAGAGAGACAGGAAATGGGAAGGCAGAGAGAGCCGACCGATGCAGGATTCGATCTGGGGCCAGCTGCAGTGAGGACTAAAGCCTCTGCATATGGGGCGCCTGCTCTACCCACTGAGCCACTGAATAAGCTGCACAATAAATGTAACAATGACTGAGTTCATGAGCTCATTGCAGGCAACTAGTTGTCAATTGCATTAGTCTGAAAGTGAGAGTAATAGCCAACACTTTCACCTTAAAGAGCCAGCTGTAGACGGAATCACTCGACTTTGACCTCACTTATAATGATTCACAGACATGTCAGAAACCCAGACGGGACGTTACCTCTCCTCCCTCGCCTTCGTCCAGCCGTGTAATCCCACAGCCATGGCGGTGGTGGTGTCAGCGCTGGGATCCAGTGTCACACAGACGGACACAATGGCCACACTGTACTCGCTCGCAGCATTGTTCTCCCCTCAACTCGGGGGCACAATGAGGCTTTTATGCACCCAGGACAGAGGCTGGCAGGCCCTCCGACAGGTGCTTCTCCCCTGAGCTGAACCCACCAGGAGAGTTTGTCCAAAGTGACAGTTCTTTGGTCACTGTTCACCACGTACAGGCTCATGTTATTGACTTGCTGCTGAACTGTGAACATCAGCTAGTTTTCTGTCCCACCAGTTTAATAATTACATTCATTTGTTTTTTGGGTTTCCTCTTCCTTGATTAATTTCCTGGTGTGATTTGCAAGTTGTTATGACAGCTATTGTGTCAGCAACAGCGTTGTAACAGCTGATCCAGCAGTGACAGGTCAACATTATCACACAAGTCCAGTATTTAACCTCAGTTTTGGTCTCTACCATCTCAGTCGGGACACCTCTACATCTGAAGCTGTTAAATGCTGCATTGTGTTCACCAGCTACTCAATTAATGTGTCAGTCTGTGTCCAGTGTGAGAATCTGCTGTATCATACACGTTATAAATTCATTAAATTATTGATGAATAATAAGATATTTGAAGATCTCCTCATATCAGTAATTGATTTAATTAGTAGCATGATTTGTGTTATATGAGTCAAAATTACTTTTAATTGTGGTTTGCTTAATGTCAACACAACATGCTGTAAACAAAACAATGTGCATGTTGTCAACACATACATTTCATAATATTGCATTGTTGCACAGCCCTGGTTTTCAGCAGTGAAGTGTTGCGTGTGCTTTTTATCTTATCTCTTACTATGGCTTGTTACTTTATAATTGGTGAAAAGATAATGACTGCACTTATTTATATTAAATCTGTATCCTAAATTGTGACAAACTGGTGTGCTGATGAATCATCCCAGGGAATTCTCACAATGACAAAACGAGCTGTAAAAACCTCCAGACTTGTTTTTCAGCTGTGAAACCTCCAGACTGACATTCAAAAAGCCTTTCGGCTCTATTCTATGTCCTTGAATACTGCAGCTCCTCTGTGTGTGTCTGCTGGTGACACTGTCCTTCCTTTACACAAAACAACAATCATTTTCACTGCAGACCGAACACACACACTCTCCCTCTCTCTCTCTCTCTTGATCGCTGCCAGGTTTCAGCTTTTCAGCTTTGTCAGTCAGACAGACTAAAGCGCTTCATATTAACCCAGCTGGCAGCTTTTATGGGACAAAGTATTAGGTCAGTGATGGACACTGGCCTGGTCACATTTGCAGCAGATGAAAATCTGCAAAAAGATGAGTTAATTAAATTGCTGTGATTTAGGGAAGTAAGAAAAAAACATTTTCCTCCATCTTAAGAAGGCACCTCACTGAGATTTTTGTGGATTTCAGAATAACAGTTTTTGTGACTGAGTTAGGTTTGTTAATTGTTAGTTGTGTTGCTGTCGGCCAAAATATGCTGGTACACTGCTATAATTATCATGTGTGCACAACTCTCCACTTCGCTGTTAAATGATGCAACTGCAGGACTGTGTTGAATGCTTTTTCACCAGATTAGAGTGACCCAGGTCTGATTCCCGTGGTTGCTACAGTGACAGTGCGTCCTGTTCCAGTATGTCCTTGAACATAAACACTTGACACCTACTCAGGTGTGAATGTAAATGTGCTGCTGATGCTGTTTCTACTTGTTTGGGTTGATGATGAAGACTGAGCTGCTAAACGGGTGTTGCTCATGAATATCATGATTTATGCTTTAAAGTGAATTATCAATGTCATCAGGGATCCCAAGCTTTAAAAATGTTGCTTTTTAAACTCCTCCAAGCCTTTTTTCACATGTAAATCAAAAGCAACTGTGTGGGGTTGCAGCACAGATGTACTATATAGTGTTGTTTCTTGTTTCAAGTTGATAAAATCCTCAGGCAGCTGAAGGAACAATGGGGCAGCAGAGTTATGTTATATATACTGAGTGTATTTTAATTCATGTTACTGAAACATCAGGAAATTATGATTTTATGCGAATTATAAAAGAGCTCTGTAGTGACACTAACCTTGTGTTTCGCAGTCTGGTTATGCTAAACTTAAGATACGAGTCATTTTCCTGACGTGGGTTTTTGTCATTAATTGCATACTGACAAATACCTGCTGCATTTGAACTTGAATATTATCAGATTCATATCAGATTGACCAGAGGCACTGTAATGATATTGGTTTGGGTGTGGTTGGTGTGTTCCCTCCGGTGCTGCTTTGGCAACAACATGTTTTTGTTCATACCCGCCGCATAAAGCTGTTTGAGCCTGAATCCGATCGTTTGATGCCAACTCCTGCTGCTTCAAGCTGTATTTCTTTGTTTTTCTTGTCCAGATTTGAAAAGAAAGGAAACAGTAGTTGTGTTTTTGTACAGTTAAATGCTGTAAAACTTCCTTCAAATTGTTTGATGTATTTGTTTTGTTTTTTAAATCCATGTATCCCTCTCAGTGTTTGAAAGTACTTTTTGCCTGAATCCTCTAATGTTTCTTCACTTTGATTGTACACAACACAAAACACAGCTTCATTCCTCCTCTCTGTGTCTGCTACAGGATCCGTCCTCAGCTGGCCAGGGAGAAGATTGAAGGATGTCACATCTGTACGTATGTGATGCCCGGGGAGCCTCAGGTGATCCTCGGGAAAGACAAGGCCTTTACCTACGACTATTTGTTCGACATGGACTCCCAGCAGGACACCATCTATGCCAACTGCACCGAGAAGCTGATCGACGGCTGCTTCGAAGGCTACAACGCCACCGTCTTTGCATATGGACAGGCGAGTCTTTGTCCTCTCTGCGTCTCAGCCGCAGAGCTGACGGTGCTTTACAGCTGCTTGGATGTAGAGAGCTGCTTTCTGTGTGTTTGAGGGAAGAAGGAGGTGGAGGAGTGGAGAGTAGGTGGAGAGTGTTGACATTTGGCTAAAAGGAGCCGGGAGGAGACTTCTGTGGAGGAATTTGAACCTCTGTGACCTTGTATCTGTCCAACCGTAGTTTGTAAAGGAATAGGAAATAGACTTCAGACTGGGAACAGTTATCCTGGCTCTGTGTCTGCTGCTGAGCTGTAGAAGCACAGATGGTGCACAGATATTTTACCAAGATGGATGTTTTCTGTTTTTCTTTACCTGAACCTTTCTCAGATCTCAGCGGTGAAAGCAAATGAGTATATTTTAAGAAACTGTTCCTTTGGATGTTTTTTAGATCCTAGTACCTATCAATTTATTTAAGCCCTAAAAGTGCAGTTTTGACCAGTCTGTACCGCAACCTCTACACTGAGAATCCTGATATGGACAAGACAATAACTCTGCCACAAAAAAAAAGAAACCAGGAAGAGAAGAGGGTTTCTCTGTCAGGGAAAGTATGAATTCAATGGATACAGAGCACAAAAAATTGCAATCATTTAGAAAGATGGTGATCTAGCTCTGCCTGCCTGAAAACAACGGAAAGGCTGGTGAGGTTGATTGTGAGTATGTGTGTCACAATGACCTATAAACTACCAGCTACTGGCTGAGAGCATGCAACTCATTCAAAGTCTGATGGATGGATAAAAGTAAGATAAATTGTATAAGTAGTAGAAGTAGAAATCCAGTCTTGATTAGGTTTAAGCAGAAATCCAGGATTACTGACTTACATTCAAACAAGATCCATTTTAGACAATTAATCAAATCAAAGAGTTTAAACAGACATATTTATGTCTGCAATAAAAATGCAATAAACTGGATTCTGCTGTTAAGTATTACATCAACACATATATTTGTGTAACCTTAGTTTTTATTTGTAAAAAAAAAAAAAGATGAGATATGATCAAAATATATTTCCATTTATGTGTGTCTGTCAGCTCTGGTAGGTGAGTCTGAGTCTCCTGGAACAGAAGTGTAGAACTTCTGTTCCTTTATTCATTTTGTGTGAATGTAAAACTGAATGTTAAATCACGAGGGAGCTCAGGCCTCATAATCCTACAAAGTTCTTATGGGCCCAACAAAGCTGCTGTTCGCACACCGGCTCATTCGTTAGTGCCGCTGCTGCTCCGGATCTTTAAGAACACTTTGGGGATTTGCCTTTGGTATTAATGGCATTACTGGCTGTGAGCCCACCGTTGCATTATCTACAGAGATTAATCTTTTGGTAGCAACTTTAAAAACCAAAGCCCGGCAATTACAACAGACGCCAAGGCTCAAATAAATAAAAGGGTAAATGTTTCTTGACAATAAAATAGATATCAAGTACTAAAATTATCTTAGCTTATAGATGAATAAATCTAAATCAATAGTACAGAGAATTGTTTGCTGATGAATCCTTGATGAGAGAATTTGTACAGAAACTCAGATATTTGGAGAAGATTGAAAGACAAAATTGATTTAAAGACAAAAGGGCGTGTGTCCCACAATAAAGTCAAATTGATCTCACGGACAGACCTAATGTTTTTGTTGTGTTGTTGTTCATCCACTGACACTTGGCCATTGAGCTGAGGTCCATTAATCAGTTTTGATTATTGACTTCTAAGGTTGCAGGTTTCAGCCTAGAACATTTCTTTGTTTTACATCTTTGGATTTTGCTCTGTTTATCAGGCAAAATTAGTCTGTGTGGTTGAACTGGGTTGAATGTGCTTTACTTTTTTTCTGTCTCTTCCACTTCACTTGCTGTTTTTGTTTCCTCCACCAAGTTCATCACATGGAAATAACATGCAAGTTTGGGCTTAACAACCCCCCTCCCCTTCACTCGTCCGTTACCTCCCCTACTGCTTTGGTTGCCTTGGTGATGGAGCTCCTACTGCACGTCACTTACACAATTCAAAGTGAACACACACACACACACAAACTGTTGAGGCAGCTAGCTCTACATATTTAATGTGTGTCCATAACCCTCCTCCCCCTGGTTAGTGCTGCTGTCAGTGCTGGCCTACTTCTGTTGCCACACACACATCAGACCTGTTCGCCTCTGTGGCTTTACAGGGACTAATCTAGATTTAGACCGATCCACTCGGCTGCATCGCAAGAACTCAGCCCAGTTTCAGATATAAACAGACAGCCATGATTTTGGGAAGAGAGTAAAAAAATCTTCTGTCGTATCAAATGTACTTGCTTTAGTTTATTTCAAGAGAGTGGGAGAGTCCTACAACAGAATAATCTGATTCTTTTCTGTTTTGTTTTTTTTCTTAGTAAAGGGCGGCAAAATGAAGCAGTAAGAAATGAGGGAGAAATCATGGACTGACATGGACTGGCTACAGTTTTCAATGTCTCCACTGATGATATCCAGAATTAATTGAGCAACAACAGATCACAGGTTTCATCTTGCATTGAAAAAGTCATGATGCTGCCCCTAGGTCAAATACTGAACTCATACACAACAGAAGGAACTCTGGGAAAGGTAGTAAATCAAAAAACAAAATTGGAGAAAAAGTAGATGGCAGATTAACTTCATACATTGAAAATGTAATTAATTATAGAAATTAATCAGAAATAATGTGATAATGTAAAGCCAATTACAAATTGTGTCACAATGAAAAGACTAAAACAATGAACATGAAAGCTTAATAGCCTTCACTTACTATTAGTTTGTTTAGAATTAAAAGCACAATTAATAATATAATAATATATAATATTAATAGTCATGTAAAGAGAACAAATAAAGGGTACTAAGTTTTAATGAATTAAAGACAACTTCTAACAAAACAGAAATATGTTGGCACAATCATTCTATTAAAAGAATTATAACAGATATATAACAGAGAAATATTTTTAATCCTGACTTCAGGATGTCATTTCTAAGCTTTGGCACCATAATAGGAAATGCACCTGAACGCATGCAGCAGCCAGCACTCTGTACAGTACCTGTTCTTTTGAATGACATCTTCATCTCCCCCTACAGACGGGTTCAGGGAAGACCTACACCATGGGGACGGGGTTTGATGTCAACATCGTAGACGAGGAGCTGGGCATTATCCCCCGTGCCGTCCATCACCTCTTCAAAGGTGTCGAGGAGCGCCGACGAGCCGCTCAGGAGGAGGGACGCCCTGTTCCTGAGTTCAAGATCAGCGCCCAGTTCCTCGAGGTACAGAGCCATCTCTCTGCCACATAGATAATCATGTTCTTCTATTGTTGCTCCCTAATTGCACTGAAAACTTATTAATAAAACAAACGGGCAGAGTGTAATCTTCCTCTCAGCAGCATTAGGACAGGCCCTACAGAGATGTCAGGGGTCAGGCTTATATTGTTGACACAGCTTGTTTAACAAGCTCTGACACCAGCGCTCCATCATTAGAAAATATCCACCCTGACAATTGGACTGCAGCAGCTGTCATCGGGGGTTAGGAGGTGTTGGTCGGGTGGTGTTGGGCGGGGTCTCAGTCTGAGCAACAGGAGTTAACAGGAATGATGTGAGTTGACACTTGTGCTGGTCCATCAGAGGCAGTGGCAGTTTTGAGATTCCTGCTGAGGAGCTGGAGCTAGAGAAGCAGATGAGTTGGGGCTCAGAGGTTTGGATGTGGCTTCAACAGGTCATCTCTGCTCATAGTTAGCCTTTAACTTTAGGACTTTTCGAAATCAAATTTAGATTTGAGGCATTTTTTCATTCCAGATAATTCAAATCATCCAGAGACACCGAAGCCTAGATGAAACAAGAGTCTTTTGATTGAACAGCATTATGGGGAATTTCTCATTTCTCATTCTGACTCTGCCCTTAATGTCTTTTTCTCTACCAAATAGTTCATCACAAACTGACCCTGAACAATTCAGGACCTGTTCCCTTAGATTTTGACTCAGGCACTGAATGGAGTATTTTGAAATATATTTACATTTTCTAGTCCAGGGTAGGAAAACACAGTACAATGCCTTCATTGTAAAGTTATATGTAAATTTAATATCCCAACACAAAATGTATCACAAATCACCATAAAAGACATGGTGTACAGAGATGTCTTATTCTACAAATCATATTCCTCACACATAAAGACACAACAAAAATCACATCATCATCATCATATAACATATTTTTCAGTAAAAGTAATTCTTCCAGCTCGTGTCTGCATATTATTTAGCCCTAGTCTTAGCACAGTTTATATTTTAAACCCAAAATTTTATATCTAGACAATAGAGATCAGTCGAAATATCACAATATACCATATTATCAGTGGCATTGGAGGTTTTTATTTATAATAGAATCATATTGTTGTATTTTATGTTTTTTACTTAAATATATTCAACATTATTAACTACAGTATAGACTTTACTCACACAACTCTTAATTTAACAAATTTCACTGACCATATTTGTCAGAAATAAGCAAGAGTTGTCGACGTGATTCTTCATTGTGGTTCTTACACTGGTCTCTATTTTTGTTTGTTTTGGCTCCCTGCAGCTTTATAATGAGGAGGTTCTGGACCTGTTTGACTCCACACGAGACATGAAGCAGAAGTCACACATCAAGATCCATGAGGACGCCAACGGGGGAATCTACACAGTGGGAGTGACCACACGGACCGTGTCCTCCGAGGCCGAGGTAGAGGAGGGAGAGACTGTGTGAATCAGTGATGTTAACTTAAAAGTGTCTCTTCAGTAAAACTGTTTATATAACCACTCCCTGGTTAACATCTCTTCTTCAAACACCAATAAGTGTATTAAGATGTATTAATATTTTTTATTAAGCAGACAAAGATGAGACGAGTGTGTTTTATGGGTAACTGAAGGCATAGCTCTATTCTGAATGTCAACCTGAATGTCAATAAAGCCTTCGGATTCACTAGCATTCATTGGTAATTCATATATTATTCATTACGACTCCCATGTTTGCTCTAATCCTAGAGAGGATTTGTTGTTGTTTTCCCTGCTGTGTCACAGTTGAGTTCAGCCAGTGTGCCAACATGTCAAACTCTTCCTGTCTGTCCAGATGATGCAGTGCCTGAAGCTGGGCGCTCTGTCTCGCACCACAGCCAGCACCCAGATGAACGTCCAGAGCTCTCGATCACACGCCATCTTCACCATCCACCTGTGCCAAGTCCGCGTTTGTGCCTCTGACAATGTTAGTACATTATCTCACTGACACAGCAGCTGGGCTAAAGACAAAGAAGTGCTGTTTAAAAGAAAAATGAAAGTAAAAAAACATGAAATACTCCCACATACTAACGCACCAAGAGAGAGCAGAAACAGTCACAATGCTTCTCTCTGTTAGAGTAGGTGTCCCTGCTGGTGTCCTTTTGTTTTGCACAGTAATTCCTCACAAGATAAAGACAAGCACTGTTGTATTGCTGTGTCACTAACAGAGTTTGTGTTTGTTATTGTCAATCAGCAAGAAGATGAAACTGATAACAGAGTCTCCAATGGAAACTCTGAGATGGACGAGTATGAGACGCTGACAGCCAAGTTTCACTTTGTGGACCTGGCTGGTTCTGAGAGGCTGAAGAGAACCGGAGCGACAGGCGACCGAGCCAAAGAGGGCATCTCCATCAACTGTGGACTGGTGAGCTTCTTCCTCCTACAGCACTCCTGCTGGGTTTCTAAGGTCGCTGAGTGATAATTCAGAGGGGTACTGCCATCTAGTGGCTGCACTCTCTAAATGTTTATCCTCCACTCAACATGCAGTAAGGGAAGGTGGCAATTTACTAATTCATCGTGTCATTACCACCTACAGCCTGCAGCACCACCATGTCAGAAGTAGTAGACTTAAGAAGCAGATCTATATAGATCATATATATAATGGTTCAAATACTTCTTTGTATCTGAACCATTATGTAGGATTTTATGTATGACCAACAGTCTTATCTTGAAAGAGCTGAAAGGTTGTTTTTTTCAGGGAGGGGAGGTTAATTTTAGTGGTCAAGGCTGGAAACTGGTCACAAAAGTTTGAATATGAACCACCAGGGACATTGTAAATAGTTTAATTATTTAGTTAGAAGATGTTGGCTCTTTCCCTTTAATTTATTTATGTATTGTGTAAATAATTGTTTAAAAAAATTTAAACTTTTAGGACTTAACACACTCAATTTATGTCACAAAATCTGTTAGTTAACTTGTGAATTGCAGACAGATAGACGTGAACTCTTGAATTCCTGTTAGGTTACCTTAACTGTCTGAACCTGAAACATTATCTGTGTCCTCTGCTGCAGCTCGCTCTGGGGAATGTAATCAGTGCTTTGGGTGACCGGAGCAAGCGGTCCTCACATGTGCCTTACAGAGACTCCAAACTCACCCGACTCCTGCAGGACTCTTTAGGAGGAAACAGGTGTGTATGTTCACTTTTTTCCATAATTGCAATCTCTGTGGTTTTTGAGTTTATCAAACTGTCACAGCCTGAGGATTTAAAATCAATGCAATAATTTGTTTTAAAGTTACATTTGATCTAAATTAGCATTAGTGCAGGAATGAACTGGAGAATAAAGAACATGGAGAATATTATGTAAGAACAGTACTCTGACAGTTAAGAATAATAAAATAATAAACTGTTTACTTTAACAAATCCTGTTATACCCAGACATTTCATATATGAAAAAGTAACTTTGGTCATTTGAATATAAATGTTCATTATGTTTAGTCTAAATAAAATACATATTTTTTATATGAAGATATGGAATTGTTCAGCGTTATTGAGTATAAGAGTTCATGTGCAAGCTGAGCCAAATACAAATGACTAACCATGCCCTTCTTCTTTAAGCCAAACAGTGATGATCGCCTGCATCAGCCCATCTGACCGGGACTTTATGGAGACGCTGAACACTCTTAAATACGCCAACCGAGCCCGGAACATCAAGAACAAAGTGATGGTGAACCAGGACAAGGCCAGCCAGCAGATCAGCGCTCTGAGGACTGAAATAGCTCGACTGCAAATGGAGCTGATGGAGTACAAGACGGTGAGGAGAGGGGAGGAGAAGAAGAGACGGGGAGAGGAATGGAAATACATTTTAAGATTGTTACTCTTTGATTCTAGAAACAAACGTTTTTTGTTTTTTTTTTAGCATTGCACAAAAACCCTGAAATAAATCTCACTGTTTTTAAGCTGTCAATTTGATCCCCCCCCCCCCCCACAGGGTAAGCGCCTGGTGGGCGAGGATGGCGTGGAGAGCTTCAGCGATATGTTCCACGAGAACACCATGCTGCAGACGGAGAACAGCAACCTGAGGGTGAGGGTGAAGGCCATGCAGGAGACCATTGATGCTCAGAGGGCACGGCTCACCCAACTGCTCAGTGACCAGGCCAACCAGGCACTCGCCAGGGCAGGTACTGTAATACCTCAGAGTCCAACACTATCTATCTGTCCAAAGTCTTTATTCAGATCAGATCAAAACTGTTGTCTTCAGTTTTGATGTTGTGACAGTTTTAGCAAACCATTTTTCTCTTGATCTCCCTGGGCTGAAAACTGTGTTTTTACTCTCCCAGGAGAAGGAGGAACAGAGGAAATAGGAAACATGATTCAGAGCTACATCAAAGAGATTGAAGATCTCAGGTAAACATCTCATACTGTGCTTTTCTCCCTCATTATTCGGTCTCCCCTAAAGCCTTTACTCAACACACTGACTGACGAAGGGTAGTTTTATTTCACATTTTTTATTTAGACTTAAAGACAGGCTTGACTTTATTTCTCTCACTTTGAGATCAGTTATATAAAACCTGACTTCACTGGTGATGAGTAAGACAAAATGCACGCCTGTTGTAGTTTATGTGGGTAAGACACATTTAACTTGCACATGTTAGCAAATAGGTGGGATTTACAGACAGCAGTAATAGTGCACATGGTTGCCAGTTTGGTAGGTAGACTAAAGCTGAGGCAGGCCAATGCTACAGTCCTGCAGTCACTGGTAATATTCAGTGTGGTTTGAAAATGTTGAATAGATATGTTGAGATGTTAAATCATGGTTTTGTGTTGCTGTTGAACAGTCTTTTATTACACTCACTGATATAAATGGAGACAAAATAAAAGAAGCATCTGTCAGTAACACTGTTCAACATCTCTTTATAAATCATAAAGGCAGAGTTATTTGCTGGACTCTTTTACTGTTTAAACTGCATTAGCTATAGGTAGGTGTCCCTAGTAACTTGGCAAGTGTGGGTGCTTAAATTTAGCCCAAAGATTTTCTTTACAGCTTTTTAGGATCAAACAGCAAAAAGATTTGTCACACTCTTGAAAACTATTTTTGGGATTCCAAAGTTAGAAATGTTTGCCCCAGTGCTGATGATGTTAAGTGTTGAAGTCAGGCAAACTGTGATAGTCTGGAAATATAAAAATACACTTTGTGGAATATATTCTTGAGTAGCCTACGAATGTATTAAACCTCCAAAGCACAATATTTCCTATGTCCCTGGTTTTCACCATCAGAGCCAAACTCCTGGAGAGCGAAGCTGTGAATGAGAACCTAAGGAAGAATCTGTCCCGTGCCTCCAACCGTCAGTCGTTCTACGGAGGCCCCGGCTCCTTCTCCTCCTCACTCTTGGCTCCTGAGAAGGAGACCTCTGATATCATCGAACTGGCCAAGAAAGACCTGGAAAAGCTGAAGAAACGAGAGAAGAAGAAAAAGAAAAGGTAATAATATAACGTTCAGGACAGTTCGGATCATCTGTCATCGGTTATCAGCCTGTTGCATCTTGGTTTATATTCAGCTGTCTTCACATCTGAATAAGTTTGCAAACTTACATGAGCTATTTCTAAGTTTTACTACAGAGCCAATGTTAGTATTTCGAGCAGCTGAATCAAACTTAATTCATTAACTCTACAAATGAAAGCTGTCCACAGTGATGGACAGTAGCCCTCTTCTTTTGCTTCCCTGTCTATCACTCGTTTTTTTTGTATTGAAGTCAGTATGCAAACCATCTACAGCTCTGGCCCAGTTCTCCTGTCTTGTCACTGACACCAAGTCCCTGTAGCCTCCAGTCCATCCCGAACAAATAGTTGCTCAGAGGATGTATTGTAAACACAACGATGGCACAAACAAAACTTCTTGTCAAGACTAGTTAGTAAACAGCTGTTCATACTAACGTTAGCTAAGTAGCAGTACCAAAACTTACAAATAGCTTGTCTATTAGCACTGATCTCTAAACAGGGATGTCACTTAGCTTAAAAGATGAATGTACAGACTGAATATAGAGACATGAAACAATAACCTATGAATGGATGGAGTCTGAGACCCCATTTCCATTGGGAGTCCACAGTATGTGCTAATAAACACTGCTAATATTCAGCGTTAGAGACTGATCAGAGGCTCCAGGTTGAAAATGATCACAGTTTTGCTGTTGGCCGCTTTTGGGGGGGGTGGGTGAGGTGAACGTTGGGGTTTTCAGTGCAGAGCTTCCTCTGACCATTTTCCCCTCCATTCTTCCTTCCTTCCGTTCATCTCTTGCTTCCTTCTCTCGTTTGACCCTTCACCTCTCCGTGAAGACTCCAGCAGCTGTTGGAGCAGAGGGAGAGGGAGGAAAGGGAGGAGGTGGTGGTGGAAGAGGTTGAGGACGCCAGGTTTGTCAGAGCTTCCACCCTCCTGTTGCCACTCCCATCCCTTGCTTCCCCTAATTCAGCATTTGATTTAACTTTTTATTAATTTGAGGCAGGTATTTTTCCCCACCTGGAGTTGAACACGCTACTGTAGCAGCACTTCACCGTTTTTATCATTTTGAATAAACCTTTATCTCTCTTTGGATTTTCTGTGTGAACCTTTGTACATTCATTGATCCTTCGCGCTACATCCCCGCTTCTATTTCATCTCTTTGTGTTTGGCAACATTAAAGGAGTCAGCAGCCACACTCTAGTCTAGATTTTATGAAAACATTCATCCTTTTCCATTATTACTGTTGAAGGACCTGATACGTCTTGAAGGTGCGACATGGTTGAGCACACAGACACGAGTATTATTTATTACAAACTGTGTGCAAAGCATATTAAAACAGTGTAACAGCAGTCAGCAAATCCCTCTTTTCTTTTTTGTGTTAATCTTTCCCATCCGGCTGATTTTCCTGTGAACATCACCTAAACATTGCCAGCTCCTCTGTGTTTGGATAACATGCTTATCCAACAGATTTTTCCTCATGGATGTGGTTCATGGATTTCCTTTTTTTTCGCTGCATATTCCCTCCATGCTTTATTGCTTCTGCTGTTTTTTTTGGTTTTGACTCTTATAAGATTCCCTCCTTATGTTTAAGAAAAACCTCTTTTGTCTTTTTCACAAATAAGCAAATAACTATGGAGCTGAGTCATCTCAGTATTCAGCTGAGATGATGCCTGTCTATGTATGTTGAATTGTACATGTAATCAATGGAACAAAGTGTCTTTAAAAAGCTTATTTGCCAAAAAGACTTCACAAAAACTGTATTGTACAAACTAAAAAACTGACACATTATTACCCACATGAATTGTTACTTTTATTGTATTGTTACTTGTTATTGCTACTATAAAATTATGCTTAATGTTTACTTGTGTGTTACAGTACCTGTGAAGATGCACTTGGGATAAATCTTGTGTTCTGCTCAGTAAATGTTCATGATATAGTCGCAGCAGATCTCTGACTCATCACCATGTCCCAATCTTTCAGCGCCAACAAGGAAGAAATTCCTGACAACGAGCAGGAAAAAGACAGAGAGAAGGAAATGACAGAGCGAGTGAGTGAGGATGCAGACATGGTGAGTGACATCTTGTGTTTCATCTTTATATTGTATCAGCATTAAATACACTGAGAGGTGTGATCAAATGTTTTGTGTTTGTAATGTAGGAGGTCCAGGAGGCCAGTGACCATGAGGAAGGGGAAGAAGAGGAGGAGGAGGAAGAGGAGGAGATGGATGTGGAGGAGAGCTCTGATGATTCTGACTCTGAGTCTGATGAAAAAGGTATCAGGGACTCCTCTCTCTCCGAACAAACACTGTAAAGTCTGTAAACAAACTGATTGGCTCACCTCAGTCGTCTGCAGGTTGTCCACAAGGGGGGGCTGTGATGTCACTGTCAGAACAGAACACAAACGTTTGCCTTTCACACTGCAGAAAAGGAAACCATGTTTTCTAGTCATAACCATGTGTTATTATCATGATTAGTTTGTGGGTGGAAGACTAGGAAACATTTATGGTGTGATTTAGTTCAGTGTGGGAACCAAGAAGTCAGGATTCAAACCAAGACACCTGAGCAAGATATGACCTGCCCTGTATTTGTTTTACTTTTAGACTCTTTTTTAACACTCTTTTTCCCCACTGATTACATCCAAGAGGAAAACTACTGCTTACAAAACTGCAAGATTTAACTTTTCCAAAGGTAGTTTGTCTGGAGTAGATGGTGTCCAGCCTGCTTGTGGTGGATGTGGCCAGAACCTACACAGTAACTACACAGAGCTGACCGATAAGTTGTCAGACAAGCGCTATGTAGATGTGTGACTGTAACTAGGGCTGACACCCTCTATGTGAAATTGTGCATTGCTGTATTAATAGTGTAGGCTGTCAATCATACTTATGGCTTATAAAAGGAATTAACAATCCTGAACTTCAGCCAATGAATGGATGGACTATTTACATATCAATATGGTGATTATTGCCTTGTTACCAAGATTAGTGACTGTATGCTACAGGGCCTGAGGTTTGGCCACGGCTGTGTTGTTGCTTTAGCTGCTGTGGTTAGGACCAAACATTAACGGTATGGATATCAACCCTAACCTGAGGTTAATGTGATGATCTGTGTCTAACAGAGAACTACCAGGCAGATCTGGCCAACATCACCTGCGAGATCGCCATTAAGCAGAAGCTGATTGACGAGCTGGAGAACAGCCAGCGACGCCTTCACACGCTCAAGCAGCAGTACGAACAGAAGCTGATGATGCTGCAGTGCAAGATTAGGGACACCCAGCTGGAACGGGACCGTGTCCTCCAAAACATGAGTAAGACAAGTACGCCAGAGAAGGTGGTGGTGGTGGTGGGTGGTACCACTGTATATATGCATTCATCACACTGATTTTAAACATCTCTCCTTCTGATCAGTTTATTTCAGTCTTAAAGTATGTTTGAGCTCTTGCTTGTCCTTCTCTGATTTCAAAGAAATTCAAATGCCTCGTCTCAGCTTTTGTTCTTGAGTAATGAAAAAAAAACACTCGACAGCTTCTGACTGTAGAGAATCCTTTAAATCCAGTTGTGAATGTTTGTGCCAGCAGCCAGATGATGACAGTTACATTTGTGTTTGTCAGCACTAGTGGATCAAAGATTTGTCTGCCACAGACATTAAAAGTGTGTTTCAGACTAGAAAACTAAAAAATTACTTTTTGGCAACTGAGGATCAAGGTTTCTGACAAGAAATAAACATCAGAGAAAATGTGACTTTCTAGTGTTACATGTTGCTTAATTGTTGATAATTTAACAACTAATATTACACAATTTACCAAAGATCTATTATACCTGGCTCCTCTAAAACAGCAGCGCAACACAACTTCCAGTGTAAGCTACTGCTTTAGAGCAGCAAAGAAGAATGAATTTCCAATAAAACCGACAGTTTATGTTGGTGTGGAACTGAAGTTTATGAATACATTACGT